>CAUZXS010003723.1:50000-73954 GCA_963585895.1 Sepioteuthis lessoniana
GTCTACCTTCAGCTCTGAAACAAGAGATATTCTACGTAACCAGTCTGAGAGTAGAAGAAGCCAGGGAGTAAAACAAGTAGCAACGAATCTTTACAGGATTCTAAAGAATATATTCTGGGTGTGTTAGACAAGCATTACATTACAATCAAAGATAGTAAATTCATCTCTAAATATTAAGCTTGCTCAAAGATACAAACATGGATCACAATGAAAAACCAATTTTTCTGTCCATTCTTTCTTGCAGTTGTTTTGAGTTAGCACTATCCAATCCCCAGGAATGAATTGTATTATATGGATAGTCAGATCATCAAAGAGGGTGAAAAATAAAGGGGCAAAGACAGAGTAATATTCCACCAGGGAAAAACATGTGTTTAGTTTGTGGTAAGTTGATTGTATAATTTCATTAAATGAATGAATTATTTTTTTTATGTAAAAGGTTTGTTTTTTTTAGTTATGTACCTAATTTTTTAAGTTATTTTGATAAGTTTACATAATTTTGTCAAATTTTTATAAAATATCATTTACATACAAAATTAATGGACATTTTTTTTTTTTAATTATTTTTGAAAGAAATTTTTAAGTAATACTTATGCCAGAATAGGTGGTTCAGAAAGGTAGCCAGCCATAGCCAATGTCCACATATAAAACTGATTCTATAATACAACTTGATTAGTACTTCAATCTCTCTCTCTCTCTATATATATATATATATATATATATATATATATATATATATATATATATATATATATATATATATACACACACACACATTTATTCACACAAATATAAATACATATGCACACACATAAATACAAATATATATATATATATAACCACACTGATGACTTGTAATACAGTGAAACTGTCTGTCTGTGGATGACTATATATATATATATATATATATACATACACACATACATATATATGCATGGATATACACTTATATACATGCATGTATGTATATATATATATATATATATATATATATATATATATGCACACAAATTCATTAATACAAATAAATAAATATATATATATATATATATATATATATATATATATACACACAGATGCACACTAAAAAATCAAACAACTCATATCAAGACTTGAATGAATCAATGATGAAATAGGCAGAAAAGAAATGTCTGTCCTATTTAATCGAACATGTTTACAAGAGAAAATGCCTTACACACACACATATTATATATATATATATATATATATATATATATACATACATACACACAAACAAGCACAGTAGAATGCTATTGATAGTTTATTGATCGTATGGAAATCTAATCTACCTGATAAAAGAAAACAATATTTCTTCCAAACTGTAACTGTATCTATACAACTGTATGGATGCACCACATGTGCACTAACAAAACATACAAAGAAAAAGTTCGATGAGAATTACACAAGAATGCAGCATTCTGTTTTGTATAAATCCAAGAAGCATCACCTCACAAAGCAGCAGCAGTATGTCCACCTGTCTCTCATCTCACAAACCATTCATATTTTAAATAAGACATGTTGGGCATTGCTAGAAAAGCAAGGACGCACCAATAATTGATGTCTCTTTGTAGATTCTTGCACATGGACAAGCCAGATTTGGCTGACTAACAAAGACTTACTCAGCTCTTTACAGACACAGGATACAACCAAAAAAATCCACCAGAAATGATCAATGATAAGGGTAGATAGTGAGAGTCCAGAAGAAGAGATGAATTAATGTCTTTCCCAAGGGCATGAGTACAAAGTGAAATGTAAACAGTATTGTCCAAGATTTGAACTCCGGTCATGAGGTCCATTTCCAACAATTTTATGATGCACACACCTTCTCGTTTAAGTAAGTAATGTAGTAGCTACTTTACTGGTATTTAAATAAGTGAAACTATAAACTTTAATTTTTAACATAATCAATGATATAGAAACAAAAATAAAAAAAATGAATGAATAAATAAATAAAAAATAATTAATTCACATTTTCTTTGAAATCAAAACATTTTAACTTTGCCCTTGAAATTGTCTTATAATTAAAAGCATGAGGGAAAACTATTTTCAATGAGTTCTATCCAAACTTGTGTGAAGACAGAAGAAAATCAGTACCAAAAAGAGAGAGAGGAAAAAAAAAAAAGAAAAAAAAAAGCCTTATCTGTAGTCTTGTACAAGAAAATCTGCTACCAAATTTGTTAAGAATATCTGCTACAAAAATATAGCTATGTTTAAAAGGATGAATAAAGGATAATTTTGAATCCTTTTGGTTCAGTGTATTTGGCAACAAATTTAATAGCTGGAATGCACTTTTGACAATAAAGTAAGAAAGCTTGCAAATAGAAAAAATTTATTGGGGTTTCACAATTACAATACTACAATATACTATTGGCATCACGAGGTATATCACACAATTTTTTTATTCACAGATATTTCTAAGAATGACCATTTTACTCAAGTTGCAGCAGTAGGAAAGTATTTTTTTTAGGTCAGGAGGTATATTGAACAAGAGGTGTTTTCAAGGTCTATGTTGTAGAAGATTCAAAATTTTTAAGTAATGTGGACTAAAGTCGTATCTGGCTTTCATGCATCAAGTATATTGGGGCAATTTGAGTTCTTCTCAATACCAAAAGAGTTAAGTAACAAATAGACTTATATGCCAGGAAATTCTAAATATTACACTAAGAAATCATTAATTCATAACATGTCACATATTTGGTTTGGTTTGTTGGGTTTTATGGCATATCTACCTTTGTAGGTTATTTAACGCCAAATCCATTTTTATGTAAATAATCTGTTCTATTTAAAACAATTCAGTTTAGCATAAGTACACAGTTTAATTGTCAAAAACATTTCTATTTCAAACTATTCAAGCACTTATTTGTAACAATTCAGTTAAGTGTAAATACAGTTTTAATGTCGAAAAACAGTTCTATTTCAAATAATTCTGTTAAGCATGAGTACACAGTTTAAATGTAAGTATGGTTTAATTGTCAAAAACATTTCTATTTCAAGCCATTCAGTTTACTCAAACAATTCAGTTTAGCATAAGTATGCTGTTAGTTCTATTTAACCCATAGGTAGGGCCCTATCAGGTGCTACCACTCCGGGCCAGAGTAGACCTGGGAGCGATGGCAATGAAGGGGTACTCCGCATTCCCCAAAGCTCCAGCACTGCTGGAACCTCACCATCAGATTGTTTAGTGTCATATCCAGGACACTCGTTAGGGGTGGGGGTCTTACACCTCTGCAGAGGTGCAGTCAGTGTATTCTACAGCCCCAGCTGACTGGGCAAGTCACATATTTAAGTAACTGGGTTATAAACTTAAGTAATATTTCATCTTATTTCTGAATTCTGAATAATAAAATATATATTCAGCACAAAAAGCAAAATATTTACTATTTAATTTCATAGAATATTTATTCAAATTAATTGTGATAGAATTTCCCTCCTTTTTGTTGTAATTTGTGAATATATTTCATATTTAAGGGTTCAGAACTTCCCCTTGTTTTTTCTCTTATGTTCAGATTCCACTCTAATGAAACTGACTATGAAAATGGGATTAAAAACACTGATTTTTACATGGGGTTAAACACTGTTCACTGGTGTTGATAGGAAATATGCAACTCTCTCAATTTGGATAGGTAAATGTGGTTAGAAATTCAAAAGATTGTATTGTGCCAATGAACAGGACCTGCATGCCTATAAAATCAGTCTTTGAGATATTGCTTTTTATCAAGTATTTTAATATTCCTCATTGCAACTGGTAAAGAAATAATGTTTCAATCCATGTATTTATAAATATCTCTTTAGAATACTCTTTCAAACTAATATCTTTGAGGAAGGCATGAACACTCTTATTCCTCCAGGTATGAGTTAAATAATATCACTGCTGTTCTTCAACAAAGAAAGGCATGAACCTTCTAACTCCTCCAGCTATGAGTTAAATAGTATTACAGTTGTTCTACAAGAGTGGCTTCATGTTTAGGGTCAAACCTAACCAAAAAAAATATTCTCCCTGAGGGATAGAAAGGATGTTGCCTCTCATGGACAGTACATTGTAGGATTTAGAGAGACCGGAAAAATTAACACACGTGAAAGACGGAAGGACAGACTTGAAATCAACCATGACATATGGACATAAATTTGATAGGTGCACACAAATTTAAAACAGCTTCTTTTTTTGTCAATTAACGCATGTCTCTGCCTGTGGTTAATAAACCTAATTGTTTTGACGTACACCCAGGAGTCTGTCTCATCAGTTTTGTTTACATATTTTCTTTATTTGTAAAAATGTAAGACTTTGGCATTAAATAACCCATGAGAGTTGATATGCCATTATACAAAGAAACCAAACCAAACCTTAGGATACTCTATGATTGAAGCAATTTTTTTTTCTTTTTTGCAGATATTTTGTAAAAAAGAATCATTCTTTCAATTATTATATCCTAAGATCATGGCTTGGGATGGGGTTAAAGTTTTCGATGATTGGCATCCAGATATCCCTATTCTTCAGGATAGGTCATAGATGACTCCAGACACACAGTATTGCCCACGGATCTTAGAGTTTATTATCTTCTCTCTGTATTTTTATAATATCACCCATAAATAAATACACATCCATTTTTTTTTTCATATAAAGTTAATTTTCTTCTAAACCTAGGATACCAGTTCTATTATTTTAAGTGGAAATCAAAATGTATATTAGTGGTACAATTTATAAAGAAATTCTACAGCAAGAAAAATCTGTGAGGTAAAATATGAAAATGTAAGTAAAAGTAAAGTTGGTGACTAAAAGGCTCCCTTTTCAATAGCTACTACACCAAGGTGTAGGGAAGGGCGCTACTCCTTTCCCTGGATTGCTCCACTTTACCCTTGATTAGTACCTTATATTGCTGAGTGTTAAGCAAGGAGGTATCAAGTACCATTTTTAAAGTCTTTGGTATGACGCGACCTGGGATTGAACCCAGGTCTCCTGGATCATTGGCAAACACTCTACCCACTGGGCCTTCCAAAAACAAATACAAATAAATGCAATTTTATTTTTGGTTATAGAGTTTCAATGCTGTAGAATTTGGTGATAAATAACACCTAATAATATCCATTTTGATAGTATAATATTCAACAAGAAATGATAAAATCTTAGTGTCTTTGGTTTAAAAGAAAATTAATTTTTATTAGAAAAATGTTAGGGGATGTACTTACTTATAAGCAGTACTGTATAAATGATTAGTTAACAATACCAAGAGAAGATAGCAATGAAATCTGAGATCTAAGGCCAGCAACAGTAGGAAACAAACCATTCTATGGCTAAATGTCTGTTTTTCTAGACTGTTTCACACCTGTAACATTTCCTTTCTGACTTTTCTTTACATAGTTACACAATTTTTGTTTTTTGTGTGCATGTACATTTTTATACACCCATCTGCACTCCACCAACCAACTGCTGTGTACCAATCTATTCTAATCATACAACACACTGAAATATATATTGTACATTTGTGTTTTGAACTTAACACGAAGAGAGTCAGAGTTGTCCCTTTGATAATTCCTAGGAAGGTGAGTCAGAACTTTTTCAATATTTTAGTATATGCTAGTTTGTGGTGCATATATTATGTGACCAAAGCAGTTCAAGCAGTGGAAGGTATATATTATGGCTAGTAAAATCACGGTAGATGGAGTGCTGACAAATTGTACATTGCTTTACTACATGTGTGATTTGAAAGCTGCGCAGATGAACGTGCAACATTGTCTAATTCAGAAACTTATGTTTTAAGAGTTCCAGTCGGGCCACAACACCATTGAAGCAACCAAAAACATCTGTTATGAGACAGATTAAAGGTACAGTAACCAGATGGTTCAAGAAATTTCACTTGGGTTGCTAGAAGCTAAATGATCAGGAAAGATCAGATAAGCCAAAAACTATGGATTCCAACGGTGTGCTCCAAGTCATAGAGGCAAATCCAGTGAGTACCACCCTGAAAGTATCAGGCAAGTTCGGCATCTCTCAGTCCAGTGTGGTTCATCATCTTCACAATCTCTGCAAAAGCATCTGGAGTTGTCAAATTGTGCCTCATATTACCAAAATATTGCAAAACTTATGACTCACCCAGGTATAAAAATGTTACTTGGAGTAAGAACATAAAACTTCTAGTCAATAATGAAATTTTGTTAACATATGGAACATGGGGGTTTATAAATCATTTATACTTTAAAGTTCTAAAAACTGTTATAATAAGGTCTCTTTACTCAACAAGATGAAATTAAAACCATGTTGACAAAGATAGAAAGGAGTTTAATCTTTTCCTCTAAATATTTCAACAAATCTCAGTAGATTATAATATAGCAGTACATTCTGGAATTTGAATTATACTAACCAGACCAACCCATTCTGCTAATCCTCACAATCTTCAATAAAATACAAAATCACCTGTCATACATGATACTATTTGGGAGAAGGCTGTTTGCATTCCACTTCACACCAATACACTTAAAAGCCATGAATCAATCTGTTCCTCCCCTCCCCAGCTACAGGTAAAGAGTGTTATTTAACTTTAATTAGGCAACCAGGCTAGGAGAAAGAAAACTGAATTTAAACCAGCTTTACTTTACTTAAAAACTGAACTTGTGCCACATCCTGCCAGTGTTGGAGAGGTTGGGTAAATACATAATCCTGTAATCAATCTAAAAGTTATTCAGACTACTTGATTCATTGCTTTTGTTTTGCCACATCAGTTTAGCCAATACATTTTACAGGTTTCCTTAGCTTTTAACTCACATAGAGTAATGTCAACTATGATGGCAAAATAAAAAATTCAAAAAAATGATAGAATAGATACCGACCAGACCAACCCATTCTGTCAATCAACACAATCTTTAATAAAATACGGACTCACATGTTACACATGATGCTATTTGGTTTCTTATAATAGGTTGGTCATTAATATATTTGTTGATATTCTTTTAATTAACAGTGGACATACTATGTTTGATACACCTTTCCATGTGTGTGATACAACAGAATGTTGAGAGAGAAGCATATAAAATTGTCTCTCACCATATCAAAGCTAAACTTGTCGCTTGAAACCAAATTTTTTGGTTTGGTTACTTTTGCCAAAGCCACGCTGGTAGAACATGAGTGGTACTATTTAACCCATAGCTGGGTTCATGCCTTTCCCAAGAGTATTAGTCCGAAAGTGATCATAATAGCACAGCCAGAGTTCAAACTTCCGTAGCACAGTGGCCATTTCCCTACAGGGACTCCCCTTCAAAAAGTTCTGTACACTGTCAAATTGAAGCCCTCTTAAAGAGGATCACACTCTCAGGCCAGAGACTTAAAATATAAAATGTTTACATCAGGAAGAGTTCTTAAAATAGCTATTAGTCACTTATTAAAATTATAAAACCAGAGGTGCCAATACAAAAAAAAAAATGTACCCTTTGTATATCTATTTGTATACATATAAAAACAAATTGTAAGTATATGCGTATATAGAAAATGTGATCAAAAAATATCATGACTGAACCTTTTGAATTGTAGTTTCCAAATTCTCCATACAACCGTCTCTAGCACTACAACTGCCTTGTTTCAAATGACAACTGGTTTATATTTGCATGGCTTGTGGCTGATTGGTCCAATCAACCAACCAATCAGCACGAGCAACTAATCATATAAATAGACTAGTTTCCTTTCACAGAATTCTTTTTCCTCACTTCTGGTTTCATGAGAGGTACTTTCTCTGCTGCGAAGGCAAGCCACTCATATTATTTTAGGCTGCCTTGACTGCTCATCGCTGCATGAATTATTTTAAGTTTTAAATTTAAATGAAGATGTGTTCACAGCTGAACAAATTATATAATACAGATGATGTCTAGACTGTATTTAGATGAGTCAATGCCAAATTGAAAAAAAAACTATGAAGCCACTCTTGTTATTTTTTGATCATCAGTTTTGGGCAAAATGCCAATGATAAACTAATTTTAACAGTCAGTCTGAAAAAACAATAACTTACTTTTAAGCTTCTTTTTTTATCTTAGATAAAGACAGTTATCAAAAACGAATCATTTTTAATATGGCACTTGTGCCTTTTATACACAGAAGTGCCTCCACAGTGAAATAGGAAATTGATATCTCAAAGTTGATCACTTTTTCTTAACACAAAGTGTAGCATCCCCCATACACAGCAAACTTATTCTTGTTTCTTAAACTGAAGATTCATCTCAAGTGTAAGATTTTAGGAAATTAAAAGAAATACAATGGAACTGCTTTAAAACATATCAAAAGAAAAGTTTCAGAGGTGGTTCAAGTAATGGAAAAGTCAACAGAATGAAAACGTCAAATGGACTATTTTAAAGAAAATTAGTGTTTCATTCATTCATCATTTCTGTCATAGTAAATACAGCTTTAGTCTTGATACTTTTTGTACCTACCAGGTGTGTGTGTGTGTGTGTTGATTGTGACATAAGATTGGTGCAAAGTTGATAGCTCAAAACAGTACGAGACTCAATTCACATTCTATTATATAACACCACTGCATCGAACAGATAATCTTACTTACAGATCTTCCTTTATGTGACATTTTCAGATTTAAATCTTTAATAAAATATTCAAACTAGAATCTTATTTTCTTGAGAATAAGAAGTACTAAGCTCAATTCCTGAAGCCAAAGTTACAGTTCAAAAGTGTATGTATAAATCTCATTAGTGTTTAAAGGCTGCAGTATCTACTGATAGAGTACTATTTTGAAAATATGAAACTATTAACTGCAATATATGGTCTTAATTTGTTATACAGCATATACATACATACACACACATTTTTGATTGGTTGGTTGAGTTTTATGGCATATCAACTCTTGCGAGTTATTTCATGCCAAATCATGTTTATACATATTATATATATATGATTTGTAAGCAAATAGTTTATGGGTAACATTTTAAGATAAGCCAGAGCTCATTTGTTTGTGCACAGTTAAATGGTTTCAGAATACTGAGAAGAGTCCTGGAGACTTGAGGAGAATTGCTGTCACTCAAACTCCAGTGAAAAACCATCAGCTGACACAGACGAAAAAACTCTAAAGGAGTAAATAATGATATTCATTTGTTTGAAAACAGTTATATGATTTCAAGTAACCTTAGTAAACAATTATAGCTTCAAGTAATTATTTGTAATACAAATAATTTGCACAGTTATATAATAATAATTTTCAAACAGGGCTATTTGATCTACAGATGAACTTTAAAAGGTACCGCCACTCCAGATCAGAGTGGACTAGGGAGTAATGGAATCAAAAAGGTGACCCCATACTCACTACAGGATTCAGTTTAATGTAATATCCTTACTCTATTTTTTTTTATGGGCAAGGGGTCTTTCTTTGAAGGAGATGCAGTTGGTTTATTCCAGGCTTTGACAACAGGATATTTCGAGGTTGATATAAAGATATATCAAAATATCTTTAAGAATCAACTTTCCACTGGCTTAATATTATTGTCTTTGACGGTTTTATAGCTACATTTCTAAGAATGTGTTCTTCAGCCTTCCTCAAGTGTACAATTATTTCTCTTTTGCTAATATATAGTTTTAGATCTAGTTGTCATATAATCTGAAGATCAATACATACACTAATTCTCCCAGTAAAAAAAGTAAGTTGTTGGCGACCAGAAGGCTTCCTTTTCAATAGCTACTACACCGAGGTGTAGGAGAGGGCGCTACTCCTTTCCCTGGATTGCTCTACTTTACTCTTGATACCTTATATTGCTGAGTGTTAAGCAAGGAGGTATCAGGTACCATTTCTAAAGTCTTTGGTATGACGCGACCTAGGATTGAACCCAGGTCTCCCAGACCATTGACGAACACCCTACCCACTAGACCAATGAGCAGTACTGGCACCAAAATATTAACAATACTATGTTTTAACTATGGAAGGCCATTGAGACTGGTTTTGCCTGATTTGACACTGAATTTTTTCATACAGCCTTGTGTTTGTTAATCCAATATTGGTGATCTACAAGAATGTATGACAGAATTATTTACACCTTTTATTAAAATAGCTATAGTCATTATAATCATTAATTGGTTAAAACCTAAAAGACAGGTTATAATAGCAGTTATTAAGAAACAATCTTTTATAACCTGAGATCAAAACAATTCATGACACATTGACTACCATTCAAGGGTTAAGTCATAGTAAAAGAAGTTTTTCTAGAAATTCCCACATACATAAAAAAAAAATCAAGGAAAGACTTAATTTAACAATAGAACCTAAAGAAACACTTGGACAGAGTAGAGGACTGGGAAGGGGAACAGGAAAATAGGTTGTAATAAAAAGAGTTATTAGGTACAAATGCATTAATTCTTTTAGATGAGCTTTTTGGAAATTGATCTCCTTTTGCTCCAATTTGAAACAAAAACAGTTTTGGTGCCTGGGAAAATAAAATTGAGGTTAGAGTTTAATTACAAGCAAAGAAAAATAAAAAGTAAAATAGATTTTATTTCATCTTATCAAAAGGTTTTAGGTACAACTATCCACAAAAATCAGGTTGTACATATAAACAGGTATCAAAGACACAAGAGAGTGAAAGGGACACTATAAATGAGAGAGATAAAGGAAAGAGATTATAATTGAGATATATATATATATATATATATATATATATATATATATAAAGAGAGTGGGAAAGAGAAATATGCTATAAATAGCACAGGGATATACTATAAACGATAAAGAGGGAGAGGAAATACTATAAATGGTATAGAGATAATGAAGGAGATACACTATAAATAGTAGAGAGAGAGTAAGCAGTAGTCTCTATAAATAGTACAGAGAGAGTGAAGGAGAGACATTATAATGGTACAGAGAGAGAGAGATACCATAAATGGTACACTTGACCTTGTGTCATATCCTGCCTGAGCAGAGGGGTTGGTAAATATGATAAATGGTACATAAAGAGAATGATATACAATAAATAAGAGAGAGATAGAGAGAGAGGGAGATAGAAGACACTACAGAAGGCAGAGAGAGAGAGAGAGATTAAATACCAGAGAGAGAAGAGATACCACAAATGGTAGAGGTAGAGATTATAAACATCACAAGGAAACACTATAAATAGCAGAGAGGGAGACAGTATAACCAGTACAGAGAGAGTTATGAGGGAGTTTATCAATGGTAGAGAGAGAAAGAAGAGGAGGGAAATATGGTAAATGGTAGAGAGAGAAAGAAGAGGAGGGAAATATGATAAATGGTAGAGAGGAAGAAAGAGACAGCAAACTATATTAAGACTAAGAGGCTATAAATGGTAAAGAGTGAGTAAGAGAGAGATACTATAAATGGTAGAGATAATGAAGGAGATACACAATAAATAGTAGAGAGAGAGTAAGTGGTAGTCTCTATAAATGGTACAGAGAGAGTGAAGAGGAGACATTATAATGGTACAGAGAGAGAGAGACTATAAATGGTACAAAGAGAGGGATTGACAGTCAACAGGTTTGGTTTGTTTTATGGCATATCAACCATTGTAGGTTATTTAATGCCAAATCTTGTTTATTAATATATATTAGATATATATGATTTGTAAACATAAGTTAACAAAGTAAAATAGTTTCAAGTATTGCTATGTATCACTAATAATTCAATAGTTTACACACAGTTAAATGATCAAACAGTTTTATTTCTAACAATTCAATTTAGCATAAGTCAAAGTTAAATGATTCCAAGAATTGCTATGTATCACTAACAATTCAATTAAACGTCAGTATTAGCATTAATTAACCCATGAAGGTTGATATACCATGAAACAAAGAAACCAAACCAACTAAAGCAAGAATTTAGTTGCTTACTTGCTTGGTTGTTTTGTTTAACAGCATATCAACCCTTTTCGGGTCATTTAATGCCGAATTGAATTTCAAACAATTAAGTTTAGTATAAGAATTGCTTTTGTTTACAAACAGTTAAATGTCAAAACAGCTCTATTTAAAAACAGTTCTATTTCAAACAGTCCAGTTTAGCATAAGAATGCAGTTTCAATGTCAAAAACATTTCTGTTTCAAACAGATCAATTTAACATAAGTACACAATTCAGTTCTATTTGATCCATAGATAGGACCCTATCAGGTGCTATCACTCCGGGCCAGAGTGGACCTGGGAGTGATGGCAATGAAGGGGTAGAAAGAGTTTGGGTAATTTGAACAAATTGATCAATCTGTTCATCTGTCATGGTACTCAGCCTTTTCGGTGTCTCACGAAATATTTCATACAACTCTCAAAAATCCATGCATCAATGAACAAAGAACTTTATTTCCTATCAATTTATTGTTTAAGGAAACCATTTTTCACCATCACTTACTTAAATTTTTGGGCAACATCACACACACACACACACACACATATATATATATATATATATATTTACAAAGTATTGATTATATTTGCTTCTAACATTTAGAAAGAAACTGACAGTCAAGCAGTTAGTGTTGGAAAGGTTAAACTATTTTTTTCTTCTTTCTGCTGAACAACAGAGGTGAGGCACACAGACACAATTGCAGATTGGAATGCAAACTTAGAAAAAGAAAATAGTAGAAAATAAAGATGGAGTGTATGGGGGAGGTTTGATTCAAGGAATAGCCAGAAAATCAACTGTTAAAAGGAAAAAACAAAACAAAAAGGAAAGTAAAGAATAAACACATTGAAATAAATCAAAATCCTACATTCATTACATTCACATGTATTAGTAAGAGATGTTACACCAAATATGTATTTATACTTAGCAAAGATACACATATCATTTGTACTCATGTAATGAAAAACTTTTTAAGACCAATTTTTCATTTCACAAACAAGAAGTTGGTCATGACAGGATATGTTTTTGAACAAGAAGGAGATTACTATCTTGTGTGTGTGTGTATGTTTATATACAATTCATATGTGTATGTTTAATATACAATGTGTGCATGTGTGTATTTATGAATGAGGTTTGATCCATAAAACTGTAATCTATGTCATTATTTCAGATCAAAATTCAACTGTAAATCTCTACAAACCTAGAGTGTGTTGACTTATATGGCAGGGCTAAAATCCCAAACTTTACAACTGGTTGACCACTCTGTGGTAAAAATTTGGATTTTAGCCCTACTGTATAAGTTGACCCATAATTTTACAGAGATTTTTTTCAGGCTTAAAAGGTCAACTTAAGGTACATATTACGGTACAGACTTATTGATGTACCTTTATATCCATTCTGTACTATATATAATAAATGTATAATACATGCTTTCATAAAATAATGAGAAATGTAAATTATTTATAAAATTCATTGACAAAATAACATAACTGATATAGAATGAAAGAAAGAAAGAAAAAAAGGAAATATATATATATATATAAGAACATACCCAAAGGCAAATTTCTTTAACTGAATTTGCTGAATATTAACTTTAAAATTTCTGGTGAAATTCACTTCTAAGCCCGGCATAATGTACAATTCTTTTTTTTTTTTATTAATGTATTAGAGTAGATGTGGAGCACCAATTATAGTAACAGTGATTAATATGCTCATCTTGCAAGCTATAGATAGTATTTTCCCCCTTCTAATAGTAGTGCCATGGCTACAGCTTTCTTCAAAAGTTGGCTTTGGCCAATATATATCAATTTCAGCAGAGTTTCTTTCTTGAAAAGAAAATTATGGCTCCTCCAAGGAGCTGACATCTCACAGCTATATCCTATAGTTTGCTAAGATATCCATAGAAACTAGAAAGAGAGAGAGAAAAAAAATGCCTAAGCAAAAGGCATGGGGATGGAGGAAAAAGCTCTTATTATGAAAGAAGAATTTATACCATTCAGAGGTGGTAGGGGTACAGGTTTTAACTTGCTACAACCTGTTGGAAGAGCCAGCAAGGTAAGCAGTATATAACAATGGTATCGTTAGTCAAATAGTTGAAACACAAACAGATCAGTCCAACCCAAGCAACAAAATAAGCAAGTAATGATTGGGCAACAGATCACTCTGGCCACCCAAGGAGAGAAAGAAAAAATGGAATGACATGTCCTTACCTGCTGGAAAGAAGCGACAAGCTTTATTAGTATTCAATTAAATCCTACAGAATAAAGATCAATCCATTATTCTCTACAATTTGCTAGAATTGCTATCCTGTAAGATACACAGTGTGTGTGTATATATATATATATATATATATATATATATATATATATATATATTCATTGACTTGTGTACCATATATATAAAAAATGGCATGATACACAAGATTAGATGAAACTCAAGTATATACAGTATTTATACACACAAAGTTAATATCTCATGTAAAGTGCAATCCTCTAATAACAGGCTAAAATTTAAACCCCAGAAAGATGCATAATACACATGTGTATATGTGGTATATCAATTCTTTAACAATTGTTTACAAAAAAACTTGTGTCAATGAGTTATGGTTAAAATTGATCATCATCACCATGTCCTGCTACTACCATAGATTCCCCTAACTCTTTCTATCGCTATTCGTCTCTATTGTCCATCGCTTCCAGCAGGTCTTCTAGACTACATCCTGTGTCTGTACAGAGCTGTTATAGATAAGTTCTAGCTGGTCGGCCAACACTTGCTCGTCCATGTTTCATAGAACATCACTTGTCCTTACTTCCCCAGCAATATCATGCAAGTCTTGTTTACCTAATTTGGATAGTTTTAGAGATAGGAGGTAGGTGGGATGTTGCTTTCAGGATTTGTTAGATATAGCTCGTAGCAGTCTTTTGCAATTCCCATCAAGTCAGCATCCATATAGTAATATGGACACAACTGCTGCTTGGAAAAAATTGCATTTTATTTTATCAGATGTCTGACTTCTATATGATTGATAACATATTGATAGCTGTCCATGCCTTTGGTAGTCATGTATAGATGTCATTTTCTGTAGATGAGACACAGCTTCCGAGGTAGGTGAACTTGTCCACTAGTTTCAGGGAACCACCATTTAGTGTAGAGATGTCACCTCTTTGATTAAAGCACATGTACTCTGTTTTGTCTGTGTTCCCATGGAGGCCTATGCCACCCACTGCCCATTGGTTAAAATTAGTTATTAACAACATTCCTGTTTGTCTTATTACTTCTTGTTCCTGTCCTGAGTATGACATCTGATAGTGAGGCTCCAATCTTGAAATTTGGACAATAGGGAGTACCCTTTTATTACCGTAACTCTCAGGTCCACTCTGACCTGGAGTGGTAGTACCAGTTAAAGTCCCATCTATGGGTCAAATAAAACTGTTTGATCTTTTATTAGGGATTATTATTAATATTAAATAAAATTATTAATGGTAAATAGCAAGACTTAAAAACATTTAACTGTGTGCAAACAAATGAGCTCTAGCACTGGGCCATTGGCCTGATGAGTGGAGTGTACGCCAATGGTCTGGGAGACCAGGGTTCAATCCCAGGTCGAGTCATACCAAAGACTCAAAACAATGGTACTTGATGCCACCTTGCTTAACATTCAGCATTATAAGATATGGATCAAGGGTAAAGTGGAGCAATTCAAGGATTGGAATAGCACCCTCCCCTACACCTTGGTGTAGCTGCTATTGAAAAGGGAGTCTTCAGGTCACCCTTGACTAAGGTCACCAACTTTACTTTTACTAACTTACAAACTATTTACATAAAAATCATAATATAAGCATATTTGGTGAAAGACTGCAGATTGTTTTCTTTTCAAGATCTTTAGGTGAAGACGTTCAAATTAATTCTACCATCCCTCCAAACAAAATGAGCTAACTGTATATCTAAAAAAAACACTCCAAATAAATATAAATAAAACTCACAACAACAAAAAACCTAACACAACCCTGAGGATGACCAGCCAAATGGTCGAAAGCCCATGGGCTAGTATGAGGCACTTTCTTTACCACCTTGAACCAGACATAAGAAAAACAGCTAGAAGACTTGAAGATCTTAAAATGAAAACAATCTGCAGCCTTTAACCAAATGACTTGCTACCTAAATACTCAATGTTTTATGGCATATCAACCATTGTAGGTCATTTAATGCCAAATTCTTTTTATACATATATTAAATATATGATTTCTTGAGGAAGGCCTGAACCCTATAGCGATCTAAGAAAAACTATGTGATAAAAGGTTTGTGATCCCCTATTTTTTATAGGTAAAAAGTGTCAGTATATTCAATTTTTGTGTATAATGTGATCTCCACTTAACAATACAGAGAATCAGCTTTCAGTTTCTACAACCCATTATATGATTTTATTTGTTCTTCATACAGAACTCTAGAATATGGAAGGCAGGCCATACAGCAAGAGATGTATATTATTAGCTAGTCATCATCATCATCATCATGTCGCGCCGCCTGCGCGGATATCCCTGACCGTCTCTCGCCATTTCTCCCTATCATTCATCGCCTCCGGCAGGTCTTCAGGATTACAACCCGTGTCCTCACATAGCTGCTGTATGTAGGTTCGTGCTGGTCGTCCCACTCTTGCACATCCATGAGTGGGGGTCCACAGGAGTACATCGCTTATGAGCTCGTCCTTGCTTCTCCAGCAGTGTCCTGCGTGCCTGGTTCGTCGAACTTGTATAGTTTTTGTGATGGGGGGCAAGTGTCCGTATAGTTGGAGTCTCGTGGGGTGTTGTCGCCAGGACTTGTTTAATACTGCTCTCAACATTCTTGTGTAGAACAAGAATGTTGAGAGCATTAGCTAGTAAGGTAACTGAATAGTAACAGGGACTGCAATCAGACTTGGTAATTCTAAAATCATTATATATATTGTTGTGATGCAGGCAAAAGAAAAACACGGGGAACACAAAAAAGTTGATAGAAAAACATATTCAAGTAACAGAAACAAGATACAAGTGAACCTGGTTAAACAGTAGTTAATAGGAAGCTAGGAGTCCAATGGGTTAGCGACTATCCGTCCACTACGGTAGTGGTATCACACATGATTGTGTCACGTGGGTTTGGTGAACCACCTCTGACGCTCCGTTGACATGTATTTATGGAGGAGGGCGAGTCCATTATGTAGGGAGTACAACATATATATATATATATATATATATATATATATATATATATATATATATATATATATATATATTTCTTAAAAAAAAAAAAAATACTGTATTTGATGGCATATAAAACGCTCACTGCCTTTTGCACCCAAATATCTCTTGGGTTTTATAAATGCAAAGTTGAGGCATCTGGTATTGTTTACCCAGATAATGTATATTAAAGAATAATTGGTATTTGTACTTAGCCTAACTACATAATACTGAAACGTTAAATGAAAATTGGTGGGTGGAAGTAGAGTGGCCTTATATGCTATCAAATACTTTGGAGGTAATTTTTTAGACAGTTTTCCTCATTTTCACAGATAATGATGCATTTGCAATCTAGAAAAAATTCAGTTTTTAAAAAAAAGTGTTAATCTAATTTTACTGTAGATGTAAATAGAGTTTAGGTAGGTTATGATAAATGTTTAAATTAGATACGAGTTAATAAGTATAAAAAAAACTAGAGTGTTGCAAGTCTTATGGCAGTGTTTAAATGCTGGGACTATACTTCAACTATTGTAGGTAATATCAGGGTTTATCATAACTGGTCATCCATACTTCAAGCATTCAATGAGACAAATTTCAGTGATTGGTAAAGAAAGATGACTGTTATGAAATAGCCGAGGGATTTCGGTTCATGCCTTTGAGTTTAGTTTGGCTGAGAACCTTTCGGCTCAGCACCTGGGTTGGTTGGGTGTAAGATTGAAGCAGGTGTTAACGCGCGAGCGGATGGAGGTGTCACTCAGATGTCATAACAGTCCGAGACGATACTGGGTGACAAGGTGCGGGTGGCGTCATGCACCGGAAGCACGTGGAAGTTTGTGTGAGAATTTGAAGAAAATAAGAGTCGGGTTTTGGACGCCGAACGAGAAGGATCGATTTTGGAGCTCGCAGGCGCAAGGCGAACGTGCGCCCGATGGGGGCCGCTCGAGTTGGGGGCCAAATGAATAAGACAACATAGAAGATTGTGTCTCTCCTCCTTACGTCGAAACCTTTAACTCAAAGTTAAATAAAAAGGTTTTGTACCTGAACAAGAAGTAGCTTTGTGTTTTTGAGATTCCTGTTCTTTATATATTCTATCGTTATGAACATTACATGTCTATTTTGCACATGAGCATATTCGTGTATATGGCTACGCAACATGACCAAGTTGACAGAAAATAAGTTTGGTTTGGTTCTATGGCATATCAACCATTGTAGGTCATTTAATGCCAAATTCTTTTTATACATATTAAATATATGATTTCTAAATACAATTTAAAGATAACATTTTTAAACAAGCCTGAGCTTAAATGTAAAGACAGTTCTATTTCAAACAATTCAGTTTAACATAAGTACACAATTTAGTTTTCTTTGACCCATAGATAGGACCCTATCAGGTACTACCACAATGGGCAAGAGCAGACCTGGGAGCAATAGCAATGAAGGGATACTCTGCATTCCCCTAAGCTCCAGCATTACTTAATCCTCACGATGAGATTGTTTAGGGTCTTATCCAGGACACTCGTTGGGGGAGTTTTACCCCTCTGCAGAGTTGTAGTTGGTGTACTCTGTAACCCCAGGTGACTGAGCCACAGAAAATAAGTACTTCTTGTATGTTGCATACTGGTTTGTGTGAGTATATATATATATATTGAGAGACATTAGTTTTTTTTTTTTAATTAAGAGATAAGTAAAAAGTAAAAAAAAGTTTTAAAGCTTTGTAATGCATAGTTACACAACTAAAGTCCATATTGTGTTTTTGTGAGTTTATATAATCATAATCCAGCAAAAACAGTATATACCAAGATTTTTATTAGAGCAAAATGTGTTTACAGAGAAAGTAATTTCAACTGTATTTTGTAGGGTCTTTTTTCATGCTATCATTTTTTTATAAACCAAATTATTAATAAAGAAAGGATTATGAAATGCTAATTATAATCCTTTGTTCTTTCCTAAATTTTCACTTATTCTCCTTATTGGCTGATGTGGTTTGCTTTAGTTTGGTTTGGTTTTATGGTATATCAACCATTGTAGGTTATTTAATGCCAAATCCTCTTTATACATATATGTTATATACATAGGATTTAATTTGGATTGGTTTTATGGTCTATCAACAATTGTAGGTTATTTAATGCCAAATCCATTTTTATACATATAAACAGTTTTATTTCAACCAATTAACATAAGTACAGTCTAAATGTCAAAATAGTTCTATTTTAAACAATTCAGTTTAGCCTAAGTACACTTTTTAGTTCTATCTAACCCATAGATAGGACCCTATCAGGTGCTACCACAGTGGGCCAGAGTGGACCTGGAAGCAATGACAATAAAGGTGTACTCCACAATCCCTAAGGTTCCAGCATTACTGGAGCCTCACCATCAGATTGTTTAGTGTCATATCCAGGACACTCAGTGGGGGAGTCTTACCCCTCTGCAGAGATGCAGTTGGTGTATTCTACAGCCCCAGCCAACTGATGTGTTCCATATTGCTGGCTACAATGTATTTCCATTTTGTCTTGAGTTCACTCTCCTTCATATTGGCCTGAATCACTTAACAATTTTATCTTCCCATCATTGTGGAGGTCTTCCCAGTGGTCATTTCTTGTCTCTAAGATATCACTCAACAACTCCACATGTTCACCTGTTGTCTGTAAACCTTGTAACATGCCCAACCCAGTGAAAATTCTGCTTTCAGTACCCCACAATCATGACCTTCACTTGGCTCCACAGACGAATTACCTCACTTTGGATGTGCTCACACAGTGGTATTACCAGCATGGATCTTTCCATAACTCTTTGTGCCATAAGCATTTTTGTTTTTCTTTCTTTGTGGTACCCTATGTTTTGCTTGCATATAACATAGGCAGGTTTTTGTCCACATTAAAAGATGCGCTAAAAGCAAAACTAGACAAGACTCTTTCCTAAATAGAAACTTCAATATCAACATAGAGAACTGATACAAGAGGAACCTCATTTTTTGGAGGAGGGGCAGTGTAACAAAATAAAGACAAGTAATTTTTGACAGGATATCTAATTACGTATTTACTATCTCGCCCACACGAGCAGGATGTGACACAAGGTCAAATTTCAAGTGGAGTTTAAAAGGTCTGAATTCAGAGTTTTCCTTCTCCTAGACTGGTTGCTGAATCAAGGCTAAAGAAACTAGTCTTCCCTATTATTTACCCATAGCTGGAGGGAGAATAATTGAATTCATACCTCCCCAAGGGTTATTAGTGGTATGTGAAATGCCATCAACCTCATCCAGGATTTGAACTCGTGTCGCTGTGTCCATTTCCCATGACAATAACCATTCCACCACAGACATCTCCTAACTAAATATCTAACTAAAGGATTTGTAACAACTACAAAAGTTTTATCACTAAAATAATCATTGGCATTAAAGTGCTGTAATTAAATTAGATTTAATGAGGAAAGTAAAAAATAAAACTGTTCAATGTGAAAGAAAGAAGAGGTCAAAGGAGGTGAGAAAGGGAAGTCAAAAATGTAGACCTGAGAGGTGATTGATTTTAACAGCATGTCAACTCATGTAGGGTTATGTCATGTCTAGAGGTTAAGCAAAGTTTGACCAACTATTAAATCTCTGGAATGGGTTGGGGGGTGTAACAACAGATTAAAGAATAGAGGCCACATTATTTTTTTTTTCAATTATTTGATTTTGGTTTGGTATGGTTTTATGGCATATCAATCATCGTAGGTTATTTAATGCCAAATCCATTCTTATACATATAAACAGTTCTATTTCAAACAATTCAGTTTAGTATAATTATACAATTTTAAATGTCAAAAACATTTCTATTTCAAGCTCTTCAGTTTAGTCAAAAAAGTTAAACGGTTTCAAGTATTGCTATGTATCACTAACAATTCAATTAAACATCAGTCATTTATTCACACACAATTAAATGTCAAAAGCTTTATTTCAAGTAATTCAGTTTAGCATAAGCGTTTAGTTCAATTTGACCCATAGATAGGACCCTATCAAGTGCTACCACTGCAGGCCAGAATGGACCTGGGAACAATGACAATGAAAGAGTACTCCGCATGCCCCTAAGCTCCAGCATTACTGAATCCTCACTATTGAATTGTTTAGTGTCATATCCAGGACACTCATTGGGGGAGTCTTACCCTTCTGCAGAGATGCAGTTGGTGTATTTTGCAGCCCCAGCTAACTGGACCATATTATTTAGTATTTCTATTTTGGTTTGAAATATTATTAATATTATTTTCATGTGAACTTTCATATAAAATCATAATAATCAGGTTTCATTTCATTTCTTATTCTCTGTGTTTTTTCTATCGTCAATTAAAAATATCATTATTTTCAACTTTTTTTCTGTGACTAGAAAATTTGCCGTGTCTTTTACACAAGTTAAAAAATTCCCTTTTTTATAGCTCTCATTTTTAACATAAAAACCTTCCTTGTTTGATAATGTTTTTTTTTAAAGAAACAACAGACTACAATTTCAAGATGAAATAAACCAAGATAAATATTATTCATTTCCTAAACATTCTAATGGTGTTTTTATTATGCTACTAACAATCATAGATGATAAAGTAAAAAAAAAAAAAAAACATTTTCATTTCATTACAGTTTAAAATAGTTTTCCAAGACAATGATAAAAAAGGTTAGTCTGGGCTCTGCTCCCGACTCCACAGATCTCTAGAACTAGAGCCTTACCATCAGATGTAGTTTTATGCCATACAGTCCGCATATTCTAAGGCCTGTCCACGGAGCAGAGAACAGAGTGATGAAGATAAAAAAAGAAGAGGTATCAAGAAAGTCTTTCACAAATGAAGATCAGAAAATACATCTTTAAAATGTATAATATACGAAAATCACACAAATATTTTAGAGAATTATTTTTCTTTCTCTTTTTAAAGGAAATATAAACTTATTTGTAGATGTCTCTATGTTAGTTCTCAGATCATGGAATGGTGACACCAGTGGCACATAGAGACCTCATTTAATCAATTGAAACTCTTTCATCATGCCTAGACTTAAAATGTTTAGAAAAACAACCTTGCAGAGATAAAATTTTGTAAATGCTTAACAAGATCAAGATCTATGGATTACTGATTGCAGAATTTCTTTTAATATAATTAAATAGAATGGTTGAAAACAAGAAAGTCTTGATAACACCATGCGGATATGCATACATATGTAACTATCACTAGTCAATATGTACATGCAGTCAGCGTTAGAATTTCAGTAAGAAATTATTGATTAATTGCCAAATCAGAGAAAGTAACAAATTCACACTTGAGACAAGTGTTTATTCAGTATAAGTAAAAAGAAAAAACAGAAGTATACATTTGATTGTGCAAAGGACTACAATTACCCAGAGGCAATCCAGCCATATTTATTTGTATCTATTAAATAAGAGAGAATACTAAATACAAGTTGAAATCCTGTAGTCCAACTTCTTTTTAATCTAAAAATTTATCAGATTTTATTTATATTTGCTATTTGTTAGTTATTGGTTGTTTTCGTTTACAGCATGTCAACCCTTGTTAGGTTCTTTTATGCCAGAATCATTCTAATATTTATGGATGTCCTGTTAGCAGAGCTTAGAATATACTGACTGTATTCCTTTCAGAGGAGCATGACACAAGGTCTGAGGAGTATGGATTACCGATGGATCAAATCTGTTTAAAAATTATTTGTATTAAAAAAATGTAAATATGAACATACAATAATACAATTCCTTACACTTCAAGGCATAAAATAACCCTATCTGAATTAACTCATCATTGAAGATTAATCAATTAATTATAAATTGTAATAATTATACCTTCCAATTATATACTATACAAAAACGTATCTTCATAATCATTTTAAACAGGTGAACACTTCATACTTAGTTATAATATCAAGGTTTCAAGAGTAAATGTAGTTAAAAATCATTCTAAACATTGTTTCAAACACATCTTTTTAACCGATAGATGTGACATTAACAGGTATTACTATGATCTTGTTTGAGTACCATCAAGAGAGATGTTTAATGACACTATTTGTTAGTATTTCTATCAGTCTATAGTACAAGTGCTGTAGTCCAAACTTTTGGACCATTATTATATATATATATATATATATATATATATATATATATATATATATATATATGTGTGTGTGTGTGTGTGTTGAATACTATTTTGAGGCAATTGATATTCCTCTCAAACTACTTGAATCAACTTCACTGGAGCAGAAAATGGAGATAGGCTTACAATAACATTATCACTTGTTTTGAAAAAGACCAACTTAAAAAATATAATTACTTCAATTTCAATCTGAAATTTTCATTATATAATGTTTGATTTCATTTGAAAAAATGAAGAACTATTGGATTATGTGCATTAACAAAAAAACCTGCAGAGATAGATACAGGTTGACAGAGAGAGACAGGCTGAGACACTGAGAAATGGAGAAACAGGCTGAGACAGATATAGATTTGGAGGTAGGAACAGACTGAAATATAAATAGGAAAGAGAAACCAACTTAGATAGATAGAGATAGAAAGCAAGGAAGAACTAGCAATAGGGAGGGAGAAAGAGACCAAGATAGAGATCAGAATGAATAAATAGATCAAGATAAAGATTGTGGGGTAGGGGTAGTGGAGAACACACCAAGATAGAGATCAGTGAGGGCATAGACCAAGATAGATGTTGGGGGGGGGAATGGGCAAAGATAGAGATACTGTAAGAGAAACAGAGAGAAGTTGTATCTGTTGTTAGTAACAGTGGTTCATGTTCTTGTCCAGTATAAATACTGATTTTGCATGTATGGCAATCCACCTCACATGAAAGACTAGACCAACACATTCTTCTTCTTCCACTTATTTCCCTCTATTTAGTCTTGTGTTCTAGTTTCGGTTGGTTTGGTTTAATGGCATATAAACC
>CAUZXS010003724.1:0-55000 GCA_963585895.1 Sepioteuthis lessoniana
TGCTGACATGAAAAACTTAATAAATAAACAATCCTAGCCTGTCATATTTAATGAAACATGGCAAAGAAATTTGTTTATTTTGACTTTCAATGTATTTAGTTAAATGGAAGGATTGGAAAGAAGATTGTGTTAGAATTTTTATCAAAAGAAATATGTGAAAATAATCAGTATTTTCAGCTCTCAATTTTTCAATTAGCCAAAAATAAATATATTTTTGATAACTATCTAAACCACAAACAACAAAAATGTAGTCTATCAGGCAAACCATACAATGGAAAACCTCAGGAGGGGTCAGAGAGCCCCCTCCAGCAACCTCACTATCTGTAGAGTTAGCGATATATACACTAGAAAGAGAGATTATTACTATTTGTAGAGTCAACAATGTATACATGAGGTAGATTGATACTATTTGTAGAGTCAAAGATATATGCACTTGATAGAGAGATTGATACTTTTTGAAGATTACTATATCCTTAAGAATTAAATGGTCATTATGTTAAACGTTATATTGTAGTGATGATATTAACTGTCTTTATAGACAGTCAAGAATAATGAATTATTATATTTTTTCGGCAATTTCAGTTTTCTGTCAAGTGTAGAAGCCCTATGGTATAATTATTAATTAAGAGATAATGAGATCAGTATTTCTTTTCACTTTCAATTTTGGTAACATCTGTACATTCACACACATGTGAATGTATTTTTAAAGAGCATGTTCACACCACCCTATATATATATATATATATATATATATATATATATATATATGTGTGTTTGTGTGCAGATAGATAGATAGATAGATATACACATGTCTTGGAAGTATTTTCCTGTTTTAATATGTTTGATTAAATAGGACTGACACTTTGTGTCTGCTTATTTTATTTTTGATTCCTTTCAAGTCTTCATATGAGTCGTTTGACTTCTGAATGGAATGAATCCGGGAAGGCGGAACAAAAAAAATAGACTGACACAAAGTATCTGTTCTATTTAATCCTATATATATATATATATATATATATATATACTACCTGTCAAAAGTATTTGATCACCCTCAAAAATCTTTATTTTTATTCTTAAAAGTGTTATTTTTCATGAAAAATGTTAAGCACCACAAAGTTTTTATTCATTATACTAAATACAAGTATTTCTCAGTAGTTTTGATCTTAGTATAACCAGATATCTTTTGAAAAATTGATTTGAGGGCATTTTTTCTTCTTTAGCACTAAAAATAAAAGTTTCCAGAGCTATAGTGATTTATACTGTAAGAAGACATCAGGAAATGAGACAAAACAAGACCAAAAGCAATAAGAGCAGAGGACAATTTCATTAGACTCATCAGCTTACATGAAAGAAGGTGGACTGCTTCAAACATCACGGCACAATTAAACCAATGTTGTGAAAAAATGTGTTAACATCCACTGTGAGAGAACATTGTGAAGCTGGCTTATATGGCAGAACTGCTGTCAAGAAACCACTTTTGAGGAAAGGAAACAATGTGAAAAGGCTCCAGTGAGCAAAAGGCATACAAAGACTGGACCATGGAGTTGTGGGATAAAGTCCTTTGGATTGATAAATCAAAGTTTAAAATCTTTGGGTCAAATGTGCAGCAAAGAGTTGATGAAAAATAAGCAAACCCTTGTACCACACCAACTGTATAGAAGAAGTCTTTTGGGGGCCTTTGCTAATTGCAAAGTCAGGGGATTTGCAACAGGTGAAAGGCAAATTGAATCAGATTGGTTATCACACCGTACTGATTCCATCTGGAATGTGGCTTGTGGGTCAAAGATTTGTAGTACTCATACCAGAAAATAACCCCAAGCATTCCAGTAAACACTGCCAGAGGTTCATAAAAAGCAAAGATGAACAGCATATCCTTCAACTGATATCTTGGCCGGCACAATCAGTAAACTTAAATCCCATTGAACTGGTGTGGGATGAACTTGACTGAAAAATCAGAGCTAAACAACTCACAAGTGCAGCTCACCTCTGGCAACTCTTATAGGAAAACCGGACAGAGTTATCTTCAGTCTATAATCAGTCTTTGGTTGAAAGAATACAGAGAATCTGTAAAGCAGTGGTAACAGCCAAAGGGAATCATTTTGAACAATAAAAAGTTTAAGAAGTTTATTGTGTTTTTTTGGTTTAAATTGTATTTAATGTGGCTCAGGAAGATTTGTATTTAGAATAATGAATAAAACCATTGTGGTGCTTAATTTTTTCATTAGAAATAAGACTTTTAGGATGAGAAATAAAAATTTTTGAGGGAGGTCACATACTTTTGAGCAGTAGTGTGTAAACATGTATAGAGTGATAGATTGATAAAGACTTGTACATTATAGATATAATATTAATATAACATATCCAAAAACAGTATTACATATCTAGTAATTGTCTTTAATGTTTTCATCATTTATGATGGAAGAGAGATGAATATAAAGAATAGAGCAGATTAAGTATAAAGTGCATCGATACAGAAATTGAACACTGCATGGTGACTGCCTGTTTCACATCTTACATAATTTTCAGACTATACTCTTTAGAGTGTAACTTACAGTTACCATGCAATGTTGAATTTCAGTCTTCTTTGTTTGTATATATTCATTATATATATATATATTCTAAAATGAATAGGTCTATGAAGAGATTTATATTTTTTAAGATTTATTTATTTTGTTCTTACATATATGTATGTTTCCAGCTGGTTGGTTTCATCAGAGAACATATATGGCACAAGGTCTTGTGAATGGGATACTCAATGAAACTTGAACTCACTCATATTTGAATTTATATATATATATATATATATATATATATATATATATATATATACAAATTTCATACATAAATGACTGTTTGTAAATACATGTTTTTAATATACATATAAATCCTGTATATACTAACAGAGATTTAAACACACACACACAAATATACTTATGAATGTTGGCTGAACTTCATATAATGACATCATAACTGCTATGGACGTTTTTTTTTTATCCAAGCAATCCACGCACAACAACATTAATGGAAAAAGTGTGTGGAGCTCAAAAGTGACTGTTTAAAAATAGAGCTCATTTGGTCACATCCCATGAAAATTTCTTAGTCAGTCTATAAACTTTTCAGCACACCCTCATATATGAGAAAAAGGAGGACAGTAAGGAAAATTATATTGATATGTTTTTCTAAAAGAATAACATTTGAATTAATTCATCAAGGTGGCAAAAAATAAATCTTAATAAATCTTAATCTAATTAGAGAGAGAGAGAGAGATACTTTATCAGTTTGATTTAATATATAATGGAATAATAAATTCATTATGATGATATTAATCCTATTGTTAAACATGTCAATCTAATTTTACATACTATACTCCTTTTTTCTCCTACCATTAGATTTCATTTTAATCCTTATATATATATGTGTGTGTGTGTGTGTGTGTGTGTGTGTGTGTGTGTGTGTGTGTGTGTGTGTGTGTGTGTACTGATGTATACATAGATATATATCAAATATCTACAGGTTACAGATGTACATAGTTATTTTCTAAGCATAGCAAAGTCATTTGGATTAAAATAATAAAAGAAAATACGCTTTCTAGCCTTGAAAATCAACATTCAAACTTCTAACTTTATTTCTGGGTACTAACATTGACTTCTGTTACTTGTGGGAACTATCTCAGCTATGAGGCAGGTGAAATTGTGTGCATATGTATATATATGTATATCTACACAGACAGTCAGACCCTCACATATAAATATATGCGTGATGAAAAACAATAAAAAAAATGTGCAGACATATATGTATATGTACACCAAAGAAAAAGTGGGGAAGAGAAAGTTTGTTTTTTTTGTTTAGGTTATAGACAGGTCTGCCAACACGTCTCTGAAAGTACAGCCATTCTTCACCACATAGTAAAATAAATGAAAAAAAAATGTAAATAAAATAAAAATGTAGACCTCAATAATTTCAGGAAGTGGTATGTGTAGTTCCCATCATTCAATGCAACATAATGCTGCAAACAATCAGGAGCAGACAGATGAAATAAAAAATATAAGCAAAAAGTGAAAAAAAAGATGTAAATAAGAAAAGGACTGAAAAAAGATAAAATGAAACATATAAACCAGGAAAAGAAAACAATGAAAAAGAAAAAAGAAAAACAAAGAAAGAAAACTAACAAAAAAATTCTCTTCATTGGCTATTTTCTCTAGTACTGATATTTCTTGCTACTGAGACTGGATACACTGTAAAATGTTGGCAAATTATCAAAACATTTCACAACACACACACACACACACACACACACACACACACACACACACACATATATATGTATATACATGGAAGCATATGCACATATGTAGATATATACATGCAAGTATATGCACATATACACAAACACACATATATATATATGTATGCATAGATGCAAATGTGCACATGTATATATGCACACACACACTCATATATACAAATGCAACCACAAATGAGTGTGTCTTGTGTTTTGTTGTCTGGCACCTTGTGCTTCATTAAAAAAAAATCTATACAAAGTCTTTCAATAAATTCTTCGATATTCTCTGTACATTACATGGTTGCTACTTTCTGTGCTACAATGTATAAACTAAGGTTGCACTGTATATTGCAGCTGCATATCTTATATAAAAGTTACAAATGGTTTAACTTACTGGCTTGTTTCAACATCATGTATCACAGAATTACTTAAGACTTAAATCAAGCAGAAATTTTATGGGATGGTGATTGTGAAAGGGATTTAGAACAGACATCAATACTAACTCTTAACTAACACTAAATTTAATATCATTGAAGTTTTATTTTTAATTATATTTTTCATGATATTTTTACTTCTTTAATAAATCCCACTTATTTTATCAGTATAATATTGACTGGCCCATAAATGTAGTGAGTAGGGTGTTCACCAATAATCTGGGAGACCTAGATTCAATCCCAGGGTTGAGTCATACTAAAGACTCAAAAATGGTACTTGAATACTTGTTGCTTAACACTCAGTATTATAAAGTATGAATCAAGGGTAAGTGGAGCAATCCAGGGAAAGGAGTAGTGCCCTCCCCTACACCTTGGTGTTGTAGCTATTGAAAAAGGAGCCTTTAAGTTGCCCTCAACAATAGTTGGCCAACTTATGATATTGCAAGGTATGTCTTTGGAATGGTTCCCAAAGGATTGGAAAAGAAATTGAAAGTATTAAAAATCAGAGGAGAAGCAAGACCATCCAGCAGAATACTTAGAACTGTCCTAGAAAACAGAGGAGACTTGCTGCCACTTCATAGAAAAACTAATATTAAAACCTGGGGTGAAAAAAGGGTATGGGACTAGCAACTGCACTATGAGAACCAACTAGCTACTGAAACTGCAGCACCATCAATGTGGTTGCAGCCTTATGTGCCACAAGAAGGTGCTCTCACTTGTTGTAAGCTGTTTTGGTCATGAGAGCAATCTTCGGGGACCATGATGCAGAAAAAATAGCCTTGTGGGGTCCATCCCCCTCCAGGTTTACACTGGTTTGAATTTTGAGTTTTGCTTCTCCTAGACCAGTTGCCATACCAAGGTTAAAGAAACCATAGCTCAGGGAGATTTGTTGGATTCGTTCCTTTTGCAAAAGTACAAGCACTTTATTAAGTGCAAAGAGCCTCATATTAAGTAAGTGAATCCACTTTCTATTGACCCAGTCAGCTGGACCTGTAGAATACACTGACTGCATTTCTGCAGAGGGGTAAAACTCTCTTCAATGAGTGTCATAGATATTACACTAAACAATCTAATGGTGAAGCTCCAGTGATGCTTTAGCTTTGGAGATTGTGTAGTACTCTTTTATTGCCATCACTCCCAGGTCCACTCTGGCCTGAAGTGGTAGCACCTGATAGGGTCCTATCAATAGGTCAAATAGATCTAAACTAGGTACTTATGCTAAACTGAATTATTTGAAATAGAACTGAATTGACATTTAACTGTGTGTAAACAAACAACTGTACTTATACTAAACTGAATTGTTTGAAATAGAATTGTTTATTCATATAAAAATGGATTTGGCATTAAATAACCAACAATAGTTGATATGCCATCAAACCAAACCACTTTCTATGATGATGAACATTATGCACCCACAAGGAGACTATAGGACCACAATAGCATGTAACAACAATATTGCAAGTTGCTTTTCTGGTTTTGGGTAAGGTTTGAAGAAAAAGTTAATAATGATTAACAAATATCTTGTTCTTCGAAATACTAAATAAGTAAATATGCGGAAAAGAATGCTAAAACTGCAAAAACTCAAAGATCCTAAGAATGATTTAATTAATATCAAATTCACAGCATGATATTAATTTTAGAAAGTTATGCAGACCTTTATTCTTTATAAATCCAATACTTGCTAAAATTAGCTAAGATGAAAATTCGAAAACTTTTCTTGAATAATTAGTATGAGGGCCTTCTGTTGTATATCGGGGAGAAAGTGACAACAGTACTTATTTATAAAAATATGCTTTTCCTTGTCAGTCACGAAATCATGGAGAAATTGTTTGTGTGAGGAAGAGAGTCATTTAGGAACTACAAGTGAAACACTAGGCTGAGATATATCTTCAGAGAGCCTTGCTTCTTCAAGCTTCTTTCATGGAAGACTGATTCACGGCTGCCACCCACCATCAGGCTAGCATCCAAAATGGCATGACTGTTCACCATTGACTCTGCTGACTGACTGCTCTCTCCTTAGGGTTGAAAACTTCCATCATTATATACTTTTCAGGTGCCTACATACCATCCTTAGTAATTCACATGGCATTTCTTCAGTCCCTGGTTTACCTTCAGACCCAGCTGCACATCTTGTTTGAAACTCCACAAAGTAACTAGCCCATCAAAGGTCAATATGTAATATTTCCAAAAAACGATTGATACGAATATTCCTTACATGTAAAAATTTCCATTCCATTTGTGGGACATAGAGAAATTTTTGTAATCATCCCATAAAAGGAATGATGGCATCTCTTGGGTTAATCTTTATTCCTGCTAAAAGAACCAACTATCACAAAATATGAAGAATATCGGTTCTGTCATCAAAGTTTGATATTTACTACATCTGATAATAATAATAATAATGATGTTAGAAAGAATAAAAAACAGACATGACGGTGGAAGAATCATAATCCATTGGGAATTGTGCAAACAATAAGGATGTGAACATTCAAACCGATGCCATAAATAAAATGTGGAATCTCTCATAGAGAATAAAATCAACTGGGATTTTCAGATTAAAAAAGATCACTCAATCTAGGCCAGATGATCTGATCCAGTTATAATAATCAAGGATAAGAAAATGTAAAATGAATACTAGCTTTGATTATTTTATTAGCATAGTACCCATGAAAAATCAAGGGATTATCTATGTATGGATTGACACTTTAACTGAGATTTCTGAGTACCAGTGTGCTTTACCAAGGATCAATGTTGCTCTATGGCATTTTACCTAGGATCAATGCAGTGTCTGCACACTCTGTCTAACTTGGTATTTCCAAATTAATTTCTCCTTGCTGTTCAAGCAGTAGAACACTGGTGTCATGGACATGTCACTTGTTTGTTTACCTCAAGTTTGAATGTGAGCAACTTGTATAGTGTAATGGTTATTTTTTTTCAAAAACATAAATTAATGATATTTGACTTGTCAAGGTGAGGGAGAAAGCTACAGAGTTTTCAAGATAGGAAGTCATATATGAATGAGTTTTGGGGCATTTTTGTTCTTTAACTTATATGTGCTTGTACTGTTATCATTTACTAAGCTGAGCCTAATTTAACATAAGGTCAGAAGTATGAATCTTATCCACTAACAATGGCCTACTAGCCTACCTAATTAACCATTATAAAGTAAGTAAAGTTAGCGACCTTAGTTCAGGGTGATCTGAAGGCTCCTTTTTCAATAGCTACTACACTGAGGTGTAGGGGAGGGTGCTACTCCTTTCCCTGGATTGCCCTGCTTTACCTTTGATCCTTACTTTATAATGCTGAATGTTAAGCAAGGCAACATCAAGTACCATTTTTTGATTTCTTTGGCATGACTCAACCTGGGATTGAACCCCAGTCACCAGGCCATAAGTAATGCATATCTAGTGAGGATCAAATTCATGATTCAGCAGCAATGGATCTGCAAGACTAACAACCTTAACATCATAATTAGATGCCCAAAATTCACTGAGCTTTGCTTAGTCAGGCAAACAGGCAAAATGATACTTGCTGTTCCTAAGTGGTTACCCAACTAACTAATCAGCAGGCTTATTGATGCTTAACTTCAGTGAGCAAGCAGTAACTGGTGGATTAAGGATAGCTTGATAGTAAGTCAATATGTCTATTACAGTTGCTGAACATTTTAATGGGATGTATTTAAAATATAAGGAAAAAAAATTTTTCAAATCAATAATTTAGCAGAAAAAAATGGGAAAGAAGAGTAAAATGATAAAACTTCATTTAAGAAGCTAAAATTGATCCATTTTTTTTAATCCTGGAATCCAAAGACTAATTATGGGTAATTTTCAGGATGCATTAAATGGATGAATATATTGAAAATATAATGAGATTAAAAGTAATATTGGCCTCCTGGGATATGTGTATGGTTTCCCTATGCTCAAATCATTATGGATGATAGAAAATGGTTGGTTGGTTGGGTTTTATGACATTCAACTCTTATAAATTATTCAATACCAAATCTTGTTAAGACATGTTTATTAAATATATAGTTTTTAGGTAACATTTTAAACAAGCCAGAGATAATTTGTTTGCACACAGTTCATCATCATCATGTTGCACCGACAGCATGAATCTCCCTGACCCTCTCTCACCAGTCATCTCTATCATCCATTTCTCCTGGTAGGTTTTCAAGGCCACCCAACACTAATAATTCTATTTGATATAAATCATTTGTTTGCTCACAGTTAAATGGTTCCAAGTATTGATATTTATCACAAATAATTCTATTCAACATTACTCATTCATTTGCACACATTTAAATGGTTTCATGTATTGCTATCTAACACTAACAATTCAATTTAACATCAGTCATTTGTTTTCCCACAATTAAATGACTGAACAGTTCTATTTGACCCATAGATGGGACCCTAACAGGTACTTATAATCCGGGTTAGAGTGGACCAGGGAATAATGACAATAAAGGGGTGTTCCACATTCTCCAAAACTCCAGGACGGGAGCCTCACCATCAGATGCTATTTAATGTCATACCCATGACACAACAGAATAAGGATATCCATATACAGATGCCTGTACAAAAAGTGTAAAGTTTGTTTAACATAATTATTTCTGTATTATATGCACTCCTAATTTTGGTCAAGGAAATTCAAAAAATAATCCAACAAAATCCTATTGTGTATAATATGCACCGACCTTTTAGCATTTGCAGCAGCTAAATTTAACCGAAGTATTTTGAGCAAATGCATGGTCATGTTCACACAAAAATGCAACAAGCTTGAGACAAAAATATGCTCACATTAGGAGAAACAAAAATTACAAGCAGATACAGTTCCAGTGGATACTTCAATGTCATGGCCAAAAAACACATGAGTAATGAGATATAACACATTTTCAGTCATGCTGTACCAAATAGAGTGAAGCATGTAGCTTGAAAAAAGTTAATTATATAGTTCTCATGTATACTATGTACCTCTAACTTTCTGGTTGAAAAATAACATATCTTATACACGAATAATTATATATATACATGCTTAAAAATACAAAATTTTTCTGCATGAGAGTGTATTGTCACGTGATGGCTCACGAAAACGAGGAGGTGGGAATGATACTCCCCCCCCACCCGTTGAACTAAAATTATCTAGCAGTCAAAAAGTGACCGTTAGAAATGATTGTGGGTCACACAGATGTTTGCACTTAAGTGACCTTGGGTCGCCGGACATCGGAAGGGGAAGGAGAAAATGAAGCCAAATGATTAGTGGGGGGACCCCAAACGGAAGTAGGGTTCCCTTCCCCTAAACGGAAGTAAATACAAAAAAAGGTAGTTTTTGGACAAGTCTCGTGGCAGACGGACGATAGCCATTTCACTCCGGGCTAAAGACAAAAGACTGAGACATGAGAGACCTGAGTCTCTCAAGCCAGCATTAAAAACAGTACCAAGCCTATTAGCCCGTGAAAGAAGAGAAATTCTCCAGCGGAACCCCGTCAAAAAATAAGATAAGTAACTTTGGGACATTTTCCCTTTACACCCAAACTTTGTTTACCACTCTCTCTCAATTTGAAAAAGGATAAAAGCCAAGAAAAGACATTTATATTCATGGACTATCCTATTATATATTTTTGACACTTTGAACATATATATGTATATAACCGTAGTAAAGAACTTATGTATTTTAATTTTACCATGTGGTCTATGTTATTATTCCATGCTTTCCTTTCAGCTTCTATTCGCCTTATATTATCTTGCTTAGAACTGTCCTCTTAATTCCTAAAGTATCACACGGGAAACCGGAGTTGCCGACGGTAGCAATATTAATATTATTACAACTAAGACCTATAGGCCTGTATTCTTCTATTATCGGAAGGGGAAGAAGTTTAGCGGCCTGGTGGGTGTGTGATAGTGTGAAATTTTGGACCCCTTTGCCAGCGGTGGCCAGTCTGGCCCTAAATTATTCCCTCACGTAATATGCCAGTTCTTATCTGCCTGAGAAAAGAACTCTGAACAGGACTTATTTCTGTAGGGGATCAAGTGCCAACCTGCCCCGTCTTCACACGTGCGAAAATAAAGTCCCATTTTGGGATTTTAGTTTAATTTCGCCCCACAGACCTAAAATGGTGTCTCGTCCGGGGATATTTTAATCTTTTATTCCTGACCCCAGACCTGAAATGGGGGCTCGTTTCCGGAATGATTTATTATTATAAATAATATTTATTGCTAGTAGTCGTGTGACAATTCCTGCCGTTTAAATCTACCCTGGGAGACCGTGAAAGAAAAAAAGGAATATTGTTGAAACAGTCAAATTACTTGTTGATATCACTGTTTGGAAAAATTTTTAAAAAATGGACAAAATAGAGAACTTTTTAAAAGAACCCTCCATGGAAAAGTTGGAGAGGCTGAGAAAAAGCGAGATAATAAAAATTGGCGAGAAGCTTGAGGTGAATGTTGAAAATTCTATGAGGAAACATGAACTCGTTATAAAAATAGCAAGACACATGGTCGACGAAAATGTTTTCGAGGAAGCAGTATTAGAAGAGCTACCAACGGAAATGATAAGAATGACTCCAGAAGAAATTGAACTGGAGAAAATTAAAATACAAGCACAAATGGAACTACAGAGAAATAAAATGGAACTGGAGAAAATAAAAATTCAGCTAGAAACAAGGCTGCGAGAAGTCGACTTGGCAATAAGAGGACGCAAAGAAAGCCATGACAGTTTCGAAGTAACGAAGCAAGCGAGGCTAGTCCCAAAATTTGAAGAAGCCAACGTGGACGGATACTTCGCACATTTTGAGCGAACCGCGCTAAATCTTGGATGGCCGAAAGAATGCTGGTCGATGCTACTCCAAACTGTGCTGACAGGAAAAGCACAGAGAGCGTATGCCACTCTACCCACAGAAAATTGCGCCGACTATGATTTGGTGAAGGCAGCGGTTCTTAAAAGCTTCGAATTGGTTCCAGAAGCTTATAGACAGAAATTCCGAACACAAAGAAAAACTGAAAACCAGTCTTATGTGGAATTTCTGAGAGAAAAGGAGAACGCGCTGGATAAGTGGTGTGACTCTAAGAGGATAGACGGAGACGTTGAGAAACTCCGGCAGCTAATATTAGCTGAAGAATTCTTAAACTGTGTGCCAGAAGAAGTCAGGGTTCACCTAAGTGAAAGAAAAACTGACGTGACCTATGAAATGGCCGCACTAGCAGACGAATACATCCTCACACACCGAAAAACAAAGGAAAAACCGTACACGGGAAGTAAAGGGAAGTTTAAAGCTGAGTTAAGACCTAAGGAAGAAAATAGAAGGACCTTCCAAAGTAGCAGCAGAACAGTGGTCTGCTTCAAATGCGGAAAGGCTGGTCACAGAGCCATAAGGTGTCAGCTTGGAAAAGGTCCTGAAAGAAACCAGACCCAGCCGAGAAAACCTCAAGGAGCTGTGACAACAACTAGAGGAAACCAGTCCTATCGACCCTGGACGAAAAAAGGGATGATAAGAGGCCCACACGGAGGACCAGTGGAAGTCTCAATTTTACGAGATACCGGAGCATCTCAGTCGTTACTTCTACGAAATAAATTACCTAAAAGGGTAATAGAAGCAACACGTGAGACTGTGATGATAGAGGGTATCGGCGGAAAGAGGGTAAAAATACCGCTGTGTAAAATAACCCTAAAGTCCCAGTGGAAAGATGGACCAATTAAAGTTGGTGTGGTAGACAAACTACCTATGAAAGGAATTTCCCTTATACTGGGAAATGAAGTAAAAACTAAAAAGTGTCACCCGAAAAAGATGGCGAAAATAAGCGCCATAAATGAAGAAAGAAAGATGGCGAGAACGAACGCCCAGCATGGAGACAAGATGGCGGCTGAGCCACATGGGTGGCACAAACGACACAGTCGCTCGCAAAGTGAGAATGTGGAAAGAAAAGAAGTGAACCTTCCACCCCTCAATAAACAAGAAGATAAAAGGACCAGTCGTCAGAAAAAGGATGAAGGTCCAACGAGTATTAGGAATAAATTCCCTAATACTTATCGAGAGGATAAGAGGAAGATAAGAGGACCCTCACAAGCGGCTAAGAAGGAAGAATTTAAGAAGGGCGACGAAGTCCTGCTACTGTCATCAAATAAAGGACCCCACTGTGGTGGACGATATATAGGTCCTTATGTAGTAACACGGAGGATAGACAAGAGGACATACAGGATTGATACCCACGAGGGAAAGAAGCAGACACAAGTGTGTCACACAAACAAATTGAAGAGTTATGTCCGTCAAGAAGGCCCACCTCGAAAAATTAAGAACTCGGAAATGCCGAATAAATTCGAGGAGAAATTAAGACAGTTGTCTGTCTCAGAGAGAGGGGACTTAGAGAAATTAATAAAAAAATACCCAGGCTTATTTCTCTAACGCCCCACGAAAATGTAGTAGCAGAATATTCTTTCATAGTTGTTGAGAGAAAGAAAGAGAGAGAGAGAGAAACTAAAGGAAATGAGGAATTCTCGTCCCCAATGTTGAAATATGAGATGGACGAGAAAGTGGTTCGTCAACAAGTGACGAATAGGGGAAAGAGAGAAAAGAAAGGGAAGTTTTCTCCCCAAAGCTTGACAATTAAAATTATAAAGTCGTCAAAAGTGACGAAGAAAGAAAGAGGGAGTTACCTCCTCAAGGTTTGAAATATGATACGGCCAAAAGCCGAGAGAGAAAAAGAAAGAAAGGAAAACGAGATTAAAGAAAAAGAAAAGAGAGAGAGAGAGAGAAAGAAAGAGAAGAGAAATTGTTTTCCCCTATAGTGAAAATTAGGAAGGACGAAAAAAAAAAGGAAAAGGAAAGAATTCGTCAAAGCGTGAAGAAGAAAGGGGATGAAAGAAAAGTAAAGTGAGAAAAAAAAAGGGTGAAAGAAAAGGAGAAAGAACAGTGAATTGAATTGCCTTTTTTTCTTCTATGATATTTCTATTCATCTCCCTTTCTTCTCTTAAGCGGGGAGGTGTCACGTGATGGCTCACGAAAACGAGGAGGTGGGAATGATACTCCCCCCCCACCCGTTGAACTAAAATTATCTAGCAGTCAAAAAGTGACCGTTAGAAATGATTGTGGGTCACACAGATGTTTGCACTTAAGTGACCTTGGGTCGCCGGACATCGGAAGGGGAAGGAGAAAATGAAGCCAAATGATTGGTGGGGGGACCCCAAACGGAAGTAGGGTTCCCTTCCCCTAAACGGAAGTAAATACAAAAAAAGGTAGTTTTTGGACAAGTCTCGTGGCAGACGGACGATAGCCATTTCACTCCGGGCTAAAGACAAAAGACTGAGACATGAGAGACCTGAGTCTCTCAAGCCAGCATTAAAAACAGTACCAAGCCTATTAGCCCGTGAAAGAAGAGAAATTCTCCAGCGGAACCCCGTCAAAAAAATAAGATAAGTAACTTTGGGACATTTTCCCTTTACACCCAAACTTTGTTTACCACTCTCTCTCAATTTGAAAAAGGATAAAAGCCAAGAAAAGACATTTATATTCATGGACTATCCTATTATATATTTTTGACACTTTGAACATATATATGTATATAACCGTAGTAAAGAACTTATGTATTTTAATTTTACCATGTGGTCTATGTTATTATTCCATGCTTTCCTTTCAGCTTCTATTCGCCTTATATTATCTTGCTTAGAACTGTCCTCTTAATTCCTAAAGTATCACACGGGAAACCGGAGTTGCCGACGGTAGCAATATTAATATTATTACAACTAAGACCTATAGGCCTGTATTCTTCTATTATCGGAAGGGGAAGAAGTTTAGCGGCCTGGTGGGTGTGTGATAGTGTGAAATTTTGGACCCCTTTGCCAGCGGTGGCCAGTCTGGCCCTAAATTATTCCCTCACGTAATATGCCAGTTCTTATCTGCCTGAGAAAAGAACTCTGAACAGGACTTATTTCTGTAGGGGATCAAGTGCCAACCTGCCCCGTCTTCACACATGCGAAAATAAAGTCCCCTTTAGGGATTTTAGTTCAATTTGCCGTCACAGTATGTGCAGAAGTAGATAGTTTTATCTTATCACAGTTTGTATACAAGATGAGTTCAAAAAGTATTGAGACTGAAGCTGTATTTACATAGACAGAAATGAACAGTGAATAAGATTTTAATTTTCTTTTAAGTATTCCCTTGGCATTTAATGTTAATTTTCCTGCCAGTTTTCCATTGGTCAAAGCACATTTGAAACTCTTCTTTTGATACAATGTGAAACTGCACCACTGTATTTCTTTTGATATCCTCCACATCCTTAAATATTGAGATGATTTTTTTTATTTAGGAAACAAGAAAAAGTTGCACAAAAGTAGGTATGGTAACTGATTGATTGATTTTAATGACATGTCAACCTATCTAGGCTTATTTTTTGCCCAGATATTAAGGAATTACATTCATTGTAAGTTTATTTTAACATTTATTGTGTGAATGTTTCTTAATAGTTTATTTTTACACAGGGCTCTATCAAATACAAATAAGTTTCAAACATATCTATTCAATCCATAGATAAGACCCCAATAGGTATTACCCCTTTGGATGAAAGCAGAACTGGGAGTAATGGCAGATCTTGAGAACTGTTACGATCAGATATATGTTTAGTATCAGACCCAGGATACACTTTTTTGTGGGTGTCTTACCTTTCTGCAGGTGATACATTAAGGATATTTTAAGCCTTGCCAACAAGGCATGTTGGACTGGTGAAAATGAAGTGTTACATTTGCAGAACCCTATGTTTTGTTAAAAAATCCTTTTCTAAGATCCTTTTTAAATTGGTACTGATCAAGTTAAGACATTTAGACCACCTGGATCATATACACAGTCTTAGAATTTTAAATGCCTTTTCTATCATAGATAAAAACCAACTGTGAAATATACAAACTTCTTGGTTCACACATACGACAAAGAAATGGTTATGATACACCTATACCTCTTGTATTATATATATTGCAAAGAATAGGCTGGAGAACTTTACTCAAAACAATATTTTACATGTTCTCAGGGATGTCAAAAAAATAAAAAAAACAAAAAACAGGAAGAAAGATAAAGGTCAAAGATGGAAAGGAATGGAAAATAAAGATTCCATTTCTCAGCACTAACATTAACTTCTGATATATTTTGTAAACAATCACAACCAAATTTGTAATTAAACAACATTGATCTTGGGAATATGGAGGAAAATAAAGATAAGAATAAAAATAATGACCCCTCGCCTCTCCCCACAAAATGTATTAAAAATAGCATTCTTATGTATGGGTATCATTACAGTTTTTTCATATGAAAGTTTTCATAGAAGTATGTATTTACCCAACCTTGCTGCCATGGGCAAAATATGGCACAAGGTCAATTTTCAAAAGCAGATGATAGATGATTTGAATTTAGAATTTTCCTTCTCTTTGCCTGGGTTCCTTACCAAAGCTAAAAAAAATCAGTCTATCCTACTATTTACCCATACTTGGGGAAAAATAGATCCATGCCTTGAGAAAGGCATGAATCTATCTATTTCATATGGTGAAATGCAAACAGCCTTATTCAGGGTTTTGAATTGAAGTTGCTGATTCCATTTCCAATGATGATAACCATTATGCTAAGCACACCACCATTTTATTGAAATTATTAATTTTTATGGGAATATATAAATTACTTTCATGTATTCTTTGAATTTTTTGTCTGTAGGGTACCACAAAAGAATGTTTATTTGCAAATGGTGTTTATATATTTTTGTTTTCCTATTAATCACTGAATAAGCATATCTCCCTTTAAATCTTATAATTGACTTGTATTAAGCCGATAGAAAAATTTCCAACACTATCCTCCATATAATCAGAGGAAAATCATATAAGTGCCTTTGAAGTTTATTTAGCTCACTATTGCATAGTTTTAAATTTTAGAAAAAATATTGGATCCAAGAAAACAGGTTCCACAAGAATTTATTGAAAGGAACAGATATCTATTAAGCTTAGTTTAGTTGTAGCACAAGGCCAGAAGAATGGAATTCTTGTGAGATGCAAGATAATTATCAATAGTTTCCTAATCCAGCTTACTCATCATTACATATTATGCAATGTGCCTATTATGAAAGAAACAGCTGTTGGGATTTAAACATCTTTCATTTTTCTTCTGTACTCTCAAAAAGGTTATATCCCTGAATGTTGCAAAACCCAGTTTAATACTCTACCTTTGAGGTATAGAATCAAATATATTATAGAAATGAAATATAACAATTTGTTTTACAAGATAACTCTCCAAGCAAACATTTTCTTTATATTGAACATTGGTTTGCATGTTATCGCTCTTTAAATTCTAAAAATTTTTTCTTTTCTGGATAATTTAAAAAAAAAAAATGTTATTTTTATTTTCTTCTGAAATAATTGAAATGAATTCAGTCAAGAAAATTTGGGATCAATGCAATATCATAATCTGTATGGGATCCAATATCTTTCTTTCTCCTCCTTTCGTGGGGTGAAGAAAATTTTGATAAGACATTTTTTTTCAAATCAAAAGTGTAGCTTGTCCTTGTTAAAACATTCAAGTTTTATAGTAGAAGGTTTGGTTTTGTTTTGTTTGATTAGGTTTCTTTGTTTAATAGCATATCAACTTTCATGTGAACGCCATAGAATAATTGTTATCTTCGTTTTTAATTGCATATCAACTCTTGTGGGTTATTTAATGCTAAAGCCATCCTTGTAGAAAAATAGTAGCAGAATTATTTAACCCATAGCTGTGTGGGAGAGATAAGAGGGTTTATACTTTTTCCAAATATAAAAATGAAAATAAGAATGCAACATGAATTTAAACTTGCTTATTACAATGTCACAGTCCAGTACATTAGCTACAACACCAAGAGGACTTTTCCCAATAACTGAAAGAAAGACAAAGGTACAGATGCATGCAGATATTGGATATCCAATAAATTGTAAGAATTCAGGATTAATGATGGCACGAGGCATTCAACAAAGCAAAGACAACTTTTTTAGATAGTATATCTAGATTTATTTTATTTAACTGTAGCAGGATTTTTCAAAGTAAACTGTATCTGATAGAGAGGCTCCAATTCTAAAGATCTAGGAAATGTGGAGTATCCCTTAGTAGCCATTACTCCCAGGTCCACTCTGACCCATCAATAGCTTAAATAAATATGTTGAAAACTTATTCACTTAATTCTTTTTTTGTTTCTGTATTTTATTTTTTTATTTTTTATTTTTTTCAAGATTTAACCCTAAGAACAAATCTGATCTTGTCTTTCAAAATTAAAGAGGCAGTATTTTTCTAGGTAGAAAATTTAAGCAAAATACAATATAGCAAGTTCTGGACTCTGACAAATAGGCAGACTTAGCTGATAAAATTTATTTTGAGGGGAAGTTGATGATTTTCAAGGGACAGGGGTAATGAGCTTAGAAAAAAAGATAAAAATAAGATAATAAGATTCCAGATTTGAAGAATTAGGCTTGATTTACTCATATTTTTACATTCTTTACTCAAAATTTTTCCTCTTTCTAACAACTTCATTGGCAGACATCAGCACCACTACCACCACCACCACCACCACCACCACCCATCCATCAACCTCTCATATCCAATAGCTTATAATTATCTCAAATTACCGAATAATCTCTCTGATATTTGCTGCAATTTTGTAAGTGTGTGCATGCAGGGAACTTCTGTATGATCCCTACCCTTTCTGAGATGCACCCTGAAAAATATTTGGTCAGTGGAGAATGTGCACCAGCAGCTCAGACAACTTGAGCTGGTATTAAAATTTATTTCAATTTGCCACTTGGGCAAAGAACCTTAATAATAGAATTGGTAAAGGGGGAATTAGCGATACTCTTGTCTCCTCTCCCAGTTGATGATGCCATGGTAGCAGGATTACGCAGATACTATCATGGACCTAGGGACCCTGTCATCAAGCCACAGCTGCCAGCTGAGGATTGAGAGGGATGAGAGGAATGGAATGGTTGTGAGGAGTGGATGGTGCAGTAAAAGAGATATAAAGGGAGGTAGGGAGGGAATGAGAGAGAAATGCAGGTCAGCTGATGTGCAAAATGTGCAACTTGCTGCAGCAGCTGCATATGCATAATCCAGTCAATCAGGAGTCATAAATGTGAAGCAACCACAGATGATAATAACAAAGTTGGCTTAATGAATCAAGCAAATTTCTTTCAAGTAATTCTGCTGTCTGTGTTATAAGTTGGTTAGGTCCCTCTTCTCCACCATTGTAAAATCCAAACAAAATCTTTATATCACTCCAGACATGGATTAAAGGTCTGCATTTATATGGAATTTGATCTGGGCAAATCCAGGCTGAGATTAAGTAATATGGAAATTATATTACACTCATATTGCATAATCATTTGTTGTTTTTATTTTGTCTCTGTTGATGATTATTGCCAGTAATCTGTCTTGAGATTAAGAGAAACATTACACTGTAATTGTATTCCCAACTATAATAATTTCCTGTTTACAAAGCTTCAACTGACAAATTACGTCTCTATTCCATCCAAAGTATTTACAACATTAATGTCAAAAAAACATTATAAACACGATCATACATTAAAAAAGTTTGGAAGAATAAAGAATAAGGTTAAGTAGAATATCTACTTAACTGATGTAATATTCATCATCATAGAATTAATAGCAATTTTTTCCTCTACCCTTTCACAGGCAGATAATTTTTTAACCCTTGTACAGTGGTTGAATTATTTTTAGAAAATTCGCAAAACAGAGGATATGGTTCAAACTAGTCAATTAAGTAAGTTAGCGACCATAGTCGAGGGTAACCCGAAGGCTCCCTTTTCGATAGCTACTACACCAATGTGTAGGGGAGGGCGCTACTCCTTCCCTGGATTGCTCTACTTTACCCTTGATCCGTACCTTATATTGCTGAGTGTTAAACAAGGAGGCATCAAGTACCATTTTTTGAGTCTTTGGTATGACTCGACCTGGGATTGAACCCAGGTCTCCCGGCCCATTGGCGAACACTCTAACCCCTAGGCCAATGACCGGACTAGTCAATTAATCATACATAAAAAATAAATAAAACATGATAATTTGATCAGTAATTATGTCTCATAGTACAATAGCATGAAAATAATAAAGCATTCACTTTTAATTATGTCATTTTCCAAAACTATATTTTACACAATATTGCACTGTAGTGAGGCCTTCTTAGTGATGTTTCTATACATTAATATTGAATTGATCAATGAGCCACCAATAAGAAAATACCTTACACTGAGCTACTGTAGAATCCATATCTTTTCTTCCTTGCCCTGAGAAAAAAAGTCATACATACTGGTCTTTTTAGCCTTAGTATGACATCCAGCCTCGAAATACAAGTTTTAAACCTCCACAGGTACAAAAATAAAGAGCTAGCATGGCAGGTTAAGGCCCATTACTTGCCATGACTTACAGGCTTTGGGAAAAGTCTGAATCCTGTAGTGGACTGAAATAAAAACCTGATAAGGATCAGGATCTTTAATTAGATGAGATAAAAAGTTCAACAGTTCTAACTAAACTTGATCTCACCTGACAGATCAACACAATATAAGGGAATAGAGCGAGGATTCACAAGCAATAATTTACCAGATGAGTTTGTTAGGCATAAAAAAATAACTTATAATTTTGAGACATTCTAAGAGTCTTTCAGTAATTGAACTAATGTTGCTTTTTTTATTACAGCATTTCAGCCAATTCCTTTTATGAATTGGCTTCAGGTGTACAAGTGTTTGGAAAGAGAAAAATATTTGGTAAATGGAGAATGCACACTGGCAGCCAAGACAACATGAGCTGTTATTAAAATTTATTTCAATTTGCCATTTGAACTATAGAACCTTTATAATGGAATTGGTAAGTTGATGATGCTATAGTAGCAGAATTACATAGATACTATCATAGACCTAATTACTCTGTCAGCTAGTCTTTTTTATGGTGATCAGACCAACCGATCCTCAGTAACAAGTGTAATAAAGATAGTTCTATAATTTTTCAAAATGAAACGATGCTTTAGGTTAAAAAAAAAAAAAAACTTTAACAAAATTAAAATCCACATTTGCTCGACTTATGTATTTCTTTTACTTTTCTTAAAAAAACTGACCCAAACTCTGAAGAGGTGAGATTACATATATATATATATATATATATATATATATATATATATATATATAGCACACACACATATACTAGACAACTTGTGAGACTGTTGGGTTCTTATTGTAACACTATTCCCAGAAGATACTTATGCTTCTATTAAAGAAGGAGTGAAAGATTCTTATTAGCATTGTTATTAGTAATATTGAGAATGTTAATAATCAAAAAATGCTGTTCAACATTAACACAAACTCCTCAAAAATCCTCAATCAGCAGCAAATTGAACAGGAAATTGCTTTATTCCCTGAGAGCAATGTGCTAATATATCCATGATATGCCATTTCTGCTGGGTTGCGGTTGCCTACACATGCAAACGTGTGTGTGCCTATAAACACAGATATTTAAATACGCACTCCAAGCTGAGTTGATAGAAATACAGACAGAAAGAGGAAGAAAAAAGATTTTACAAAAAAAAAGAAAAAGGAATAGAAACTCAAGAAGAAGATACCAATTTTAAAAGAGACAGAAAAGATAAAGAGACAAGGCAATAAAACAGTGGAAGATCAAAAGAAATAAAAGGGAGAAAAAGAAAGAAAATAAACAACAAAGAGGAAGAGAGAGAGAGTTTATTAAAGGGTTGAAAAAAGGGCTAAAGAGAGAAATAAGTGACAAAAAAGAATGTGGGTTAAAGAAGAGAGAGAGAGTTTAAAGGGAAAAGATATAGAGAATAAAGGAGTGGACAGGAAGAGAGACAGAAGAGGTGATGGAGATAAAAAAGACAAAGGCAAAGAAAAACTGCCAGAGTCTGATGGTGGTAGTGTTGGTGTCAGCTCTTCCTTCAAAATCAATTTTAGCATTGCTAAGCCAAGTGAAGATAAGACTGAATGAATAGTACTACTTCAGAAATGATTTGTAGATGAAATCTGGACATCATTGTTTTCAGTTTTCCAATAGAATCTGAGAAAACTTTGGTTGATAGGAAGCTGCTCATGACAAAAGCTGTCAACAGTCATATAAACAATTGGGAACTCTTTATTTGCTCTTGTGGTTGAGAAATAAGTAGAAAAGTGCCAATCTCAGAGGAAGATGCACGTTGCAAACTTGTCAAGTTTTCTATTGTCACATGTTATTCCTGAGGGATAAATATCATACAACAACAATGACAATGCCATAAATAACTAAACAAGAGAGAGGAAGCAGACACAGACATTTTTATATACTGATCGATGGTTGGGGTGTGATGTTGGTAGTGTGCATATTATTTTATTTTAACTCATATTAAATGGCACCTGAAGGTGAAAATTATATTGTACTAGTATAGTTTCTGTCTTAAATAACAGAATTATCCATGTATAAATCTAGTACTTATACTTATCTATGGATTCAAGATGGTGGCATATTGGTTAGTACATAATGCAGAAATACTGATTTGCTAAAATCCTTTTAAATCACTTGAGTAAACAGATGAAAGAAAAAATGAAAGAGAAGAAAACTTGGCAACTGGTCTTGTGATATCAAAATTAGTTCTCAAATAGGCTTTTTATAATCAACTTATATATAAAATACAACATGAAATTATATATATATATATATATATATATATATATATATATATATATATAAAGGAAATTTTTAACAGAAAAAGAATTTTTTTTTTTCAGAATTTTTTTCCATTAATGTAAATTCTGCATTGTTAGGGATTAGTTTAAAGCAAACATTATTTTAATCTCACAAAAATATTTGTTTTGAGGCTATTCAAAATGGCAGCAAATCTAACAGAGTGCTCCAGGCCTGAACAGAGGACTATCATTAAAATTTGTGGTAGCAGAGAAAAGCCAACCATATGAAATCTAGAGAAGAATATGTATGGGGAAGCATGGTTTAGTCAAAAAAGGCTTAAAAATGGGCTAAACAAGGGTTTATTACTGAGCCAAAAAGACAGTCCATGGAAACACACCGAGATGGTGGCAAAGAAAATGTTCAGGGCATAACAGTCAGAAAAGAAGGTCATACTGACATACTTCTGGGACATGAAAGGACCCACCACTATTGATTTCGTTTAAAAAGGTGCAACTGTAAACAGTGCTTTCTATTGATGTCTCCTTAGGAAAAATTCACCTTAGTTATTGAATGACCAAGATATGTATATGTATATATATATATATAAATATATATATATATGTGTGTGTGGGTATTTTACAACAGTATATGGTTTTCACTCTCTCACTTGGTGGGTTAGTAGCAGATCAAATGAGGTATAATTTGGAGAGTGCTCAAAATCTGTGATAGAGCTATTATATCATCATCATCATCATCATGTCGTGCTGCCAGCACGGATATCCTTGACCATCTCTCGCCACTTTTCCCTATCGTTCATCGCCTCCGGCAGGTCTTCTGAGTTACATCCTGTGTCCTCACATAGCTGCTGTACGTAAGTTCGGGCTGGTCGTCCTGCTTTTGCTTGGCCATATGTGGGGGTCCATAGTAGTACGTCATTTATGAGCTCGTCTTTGCTTCTCCAGCAGTGTCCGGCGTGTCTGACCTGTATAGTTTTCGTGATGGGAGGCAGGTGGCCGTACAGTTGGCGTCTCGTGGGGTGTTGTCACCAGGACTTGTTCAATATTGCTCTCAACATTCTTGTGTAGTTGCCGTCAAGTTTCTTCTCCAGCCGTTTGGTTAGCGTCCATGTAGTGCATCCATATAGCAGTATCGATACAACCACTGCCTGGAAGAAACTGCGCTTCATTTCATCGGTCAGGTCTGATTTCCATATTATTGAGAGCCTATCTATAGCCGTCCATGCTTTCGTCAGCCGTGTGTCGATGTCGTTTTCTGTTGATGAGACGCTACTTCCTAGGTAGGTGAATTTGTCCACTAGCCTCAGAGAGGCTCCATCTAGAGTGGTAATGTTGCCCGTTTGGTTGTAACACATATATTCAGTTTTGTGCGCATTGACATGTAGGCCAATGCCTGCTGCAGCTCGTTCCAAACTATGCAGTAGTGTCTCTGCTTGATTAGGCGTATTCGCCAGGTTAGCTATTATATAATATGACAATAATTAAATATATATTAGTTCTTATATGTATTTAATAGCATAGATGCTTATCTGCAACTATTGGTTTCATGCTGTCTTTACACGGCAATCATAGGGCAGAAAAAGCTTCTCCTGCCTGATGGTTGCTATGTAAAGACAGCCTGAAACCAATGATTGCTGATAAGTATCCATGCTATTAAATATATATAAAAACTAATATACATTTAATTATTATTATATATATATATATATATATATATATATATACACTAGACAAATTTTTGGTTTCCCATTGTGACACCAGCTCATGATGATATTGATGCTTCAAATGAGAAAAGAATGAAAGGTTATAAAAAGTATTTCATTGTTATTTAAGTTATACTGAGACTTTGGATGATTAAAATTAAGGCTCAGTGCAAATTTAGATTCCACAAAAATTATATTTCAGTTAGAGAATAAAATAGTTTTCAGTTTAAGATTATTTTAAGAATATTGCTTTAATAAAATTCTTGTTGTTTTTGTTGGTTTACATTTACTCACATGCACAAACGTAATAAGAATCTTAGTAATATACTAGATGACTTTTAACGGTTTGTGAGATATGTAATCTCATGAAAATAAGATTTGGGTCAATTTCCTACATTCTTCCAAACTGAATTATAAAATAACAAACTATATGATTTCTATAAAGAGCCTTTTGTAGTTTGCTTATTTTAAAAAAGAAAAAGATCTATTAAGTTTCATGGAATATGATATATATTTTTTTCTTTTTAGAATAATGACCTCTTTATTTCCCAGAGTGGCAGACATTCCCTAAATCTATCAAGTGCCCAATTTTTATTTCTTTTAACCAACATCCTTTAAGTGAGGCAAATGTCGATGGCAGGGGAGACTTCCTGTCAGTGAGGCAACCAAACATGGACAGTGGGTGAGATAACAACTTCCACCCAACCTTCTGTTTTTTTTCTCCCAATATCACTCAATAGTGGCCTCCACTTCTGCTTCTGAAACCTTTGACCAATTCTATTTTAGTGCACACCATTCATAGAATTTGCTAACAATACCAGTTGACAACTTAATACATTTGTGGGCACATATAGACACACTTACAGACAAATACAGACATACATGTTGTTTCTGGTGGAGATTAGAAATGGATAATAGAAGTAGAGATAGAGAGAAGAAAGAGTAGGACATTAGAGATACATGAAGGGTCCAAGGGACAGGAGGCAGATATGTTGTGGGGATGAGTAGAAGGTGAAAGAATCTGCTGGAAATGAAGCAGCCATAATGTTTCCTTTCAGATGTACCTCATTTGGCAGATGGATGAAGGTGTGTCATGACTCCCTGCCTTTTCAACTGGACATGCAACATGAAAATAATAAAAGAGCTGAGCAGCAGATGAGGGCAACAAACAGATATAAAATAAATGGACATGGAAAGAAAGAAAGAAAAAACAAACAAAAAACTGATTAAATAATAAAACAAAATGTGCTAATTTTTTGCTGTGGGAGATAAGGGACTTATAAACTATCATGGAACAGGTTGGGGTTGATGGAAGCAGAAAAGGGTAAAAAGAGATTGTTGCAAAAACCTGACCCACACAGGTCCTATCAGCTATTGGTGTGTGATGGTGCAGTTGAAAGGGTTGGTGAGCACATGTTGGATGGCATGTCTGGAGGTAGCAGGGGTGAGGAATAACAAATAAAACTGTTTGGTGAACTTCTCCATCAATGACCAACTACCACATTGCCCCCCTCTACCTCATTGATATCAATCTTCATAAAATGCATTATTTCTTTGCAAGGTTCAATTAGAGTTTGTATTAAGAAATTTTCATCTGCAAATTAAAAAAACTATCACAACACCCTCATTCACATATGTAGTCAGGGTTACACATACAAAGACAGAGTGTAAAACCCATACATATTATTCACACATGAGGATATAATGTCATACAAATACATTTTACAAGGAACATGAGACAAATGTGTTTGCACACATAGAAGTTAGTGACTTAATAGCTGATAATGGACATATTTTTGTGGAAAAAAGAACGAGATAAAAAATATTTTCAATTTATTGACTGTTTTTGCATAATTAGACCAGCATACAATTAATTATTCTACTGTAAAAAGCAACTTTCAAAGGGATTTGAAAAATAAGGTTAATTTTAATCAAGTAACACACTAATTTAAAAGAAAAATTAATAAGTATCTTTTCTGTATTAGTATAATATCATCTATAAAAATATAAATAAGTACACTCTAAACAATTTTTCATAAAAAGTTAATTTTTTTAAAAACCAGATATCAGGATTTTATGATTGTAAGTGGAACATTATACAATGAAAACAAATATCATTAGGTATCATTTATAACCAAACTCTTTGGCACTGAAACTCTGGAACCAAAACTATGAATATGTAGCAGTTCAATAAGTATACTACTTATACATACAGAATTACCCCCCCCCCAAAAAAAAACAAGCCAAAAATAAAAATACAGTGAGTGAAAAAAACTGAACTATTTTTTATTATTGTCATGAATTTTAATGAAACTTCAATTGCTTAGACACACATAGGAAGTGATTATTTTCCCTTGATTATTGTTGTCAAATTTCTATTGCTTGCTGTAAAAAGTCATTATTTTCTAAAAAGAAAATTTTAAGAAAAAACAAAAAATAGAAATTTCAGAGAATTCTCTTTTTAGAAAATTATGACTTTCTACAACAACTCAATTGCCTTAATTACTCTTGTAGAATTTGATATAACAGTATCTAAGTTTCTTAAATAAGCATTGTCAATTATCATTTATTCTTGACTCATATTTCTTTCGTTTTAGTTGCCTTACAAAGAAAATATTTGTTATAATATCTGAATCCATTCTAACATTGTCTTGGAGTAATGGCAATGAAGAGGTACTTTATACTCCCAAGAGTTCCAGAACAGGAGCCTCACCTTTAGACGCAAATTAGTGTCATACTCAAGACACCACTTTCTTTTTAGGTGGTGTTTTACATGGAATACAATCAGCATATTCTATGACTTACTGACTGGGTGTTAAAAAGCAGTGGTCTATTTTTCAAGGCATATGACACAAATGTGGTGACTAACTGAAAATCTGTTGAGGGACATGAAATGGATTAGTAAAAAAATGTGTTGTAATGGCAAAAATAAGGAAAAGGTCGAGTTTAATAGAATAATTCTCAGAACAAAAAAGTTGTAATTTAAACATCTGAATAATAATAAAAAAAGGAACTTATTAATTTCAGAAAATTAGTATTTAAAATTCAATGAATTGTGTGTATAAATGATTGATTAATTTTAATAGCATCTCAACCCTTTAAGAGTAATCTTATGCCAAGAGGTTAGGGAATCGCATGCAGTGTATGTTCATATTTACATTTTTTGTGTAACTGTTTCTTAAGAGGTTTTTTTTGGCACACAGTCCAATCAAATATGAAAATCTTTTAAACAAACTGGTTTGATTTTTGCATGGGACTGTAACAGGTGCTATCACTCTGCGTCAGAGTGGGTCTGGGAGTAATGACAATCCACTCTCTCCAGCACTCTAGAACCCAGGATACACCTATACAAAGGATACAGTCACAGTATTTTAAACTGTCCCCCTCCACAGGGTGTCTGGATTAATGAATTCATTCTTTATGCTGTACAATTAGTTAGGGAAGAGAGGAAACATTTTTCTTTAGAACTAAAAAATATCCATAATATTCTTTACAATTTCATCTTCGATTTCAATAAACATCAAAATGCTCTTAGATCTCATTATTTCTTCTTATGACATTAAGTAAAATGTATTTGAAAAATTCTGGGTTATAGCATCACTTAATATAATGACGAAAAGGATTCCATGACCACTGCTTAAAATAAGCCACATCAATCAACATATTAACCATCATTTCTTAAATGCTTGTTACTCATTATTGCTAAAAAAATAAACTCTTTTTTTCCCCTTAAACATCCAAGGAAGGCAGTCAAAAGAACTGACTAAAATGTACAAACAACTTTATGAGGTCAATAGTTTGAACAAATCTTCAAATGATTATTCTTTTTCTTATTACAAGGATGAGTCAAAAGTTTTGGAATATTTTGGTAACATGATGCCTAATTCATCAGCTCTAGATGTTTTTGCTGAGGTCATGGACTGTAAAATGCTAAGATTGCCTGATTCTCTCCAAGTGCTTCTTACTTGAGCTGTATCTATAACTTGGAGTAAGGCCTTGAAATTCACACTTTTTGGCCTTCATTGTCTTGCCTGATCATTAATGTTCTTGTAATACAAATGAAATTTCTTCAACCATCTAATGACTGTACTATGATCAATTGTGCCTTTCAAATCACACAAGGAATGAAGCAAGTCACAACACGGTAGCACACCACCTACCCCAATACTACCAACCACAACAGGTAACTTCTATGACTTGAACTTCTTTGGTTATAGGATAAATGTGCCACAAATCTGCATGTAAAAAATATTGCAAAACATTTTGTTGTCCCTCATATTATTGACAATATCACCGTAATTTTTAATCTTTGTTTTCAGTTTTTATAAGTAAATGTTCATAGTTCTTGTTTTACCAAATTTTTTAGTAGGTCAGTTCTTTGTTTTGTCTGATTGTTATATTTTTAAGCAGCATAAAAGAGAGACTTCTTATGATGCACAAAATTTGGTCTTTTTTGTTTCTAATTTCTATTCTAAATTTATAACCTTCATTACTATCATATAACATTTTTTTCTTCAATTAAATAAAATGAAAAAGGGTGGAGTTGCATAGAAAAAATGAAAATAAAACAAGAGTGTCAGGAATTTCACAGAAATTTCAAGAAAAAAATTCCTTAGTAGTGTCTTTATACCATTTCAATCCAAAACTCACTTGGGAGATGAAGTTTTACAGAGAATTCTTTTTTTCTTTTTGTCTCATTTCTTTCATGCAAATTTTTTCCTTCTTATTTATGTATTACAACCTCCATTTATTTTCAGCCATAATCTTCTATTATTTCTCTCTTGATTTTAATTTATTTTTCTATTCTTTATCCTTTCTCTTACTTGCTTTATTTTTCCATTTTCCTTTCAGTCTTCTTACTATTTCTCTTCTATATCCACCCACCACCATTTTCAATTCTCTGCTATTTCTCTTGGTCCTCATTCTCCCATGTTAAGTTACAACTCTTGATCTCTTTTAATAGCTCTTTTTCTCACATACGTTTTTTTTTTTCAATACAGGTCTGTATAACTTCTCACTTTTCTCAGGACACTTCTCACTTCTCTGTGTGACTCAATAAAAATGATCTCTCCCTTTAATTTTTATGCTCTCTCCTTCTCTCTCTCTCTCTCTCTCTATCTTTATAGTCCAACAATTTTACTACTTCTTTCCACCATTTTTATTATCTCTTTTCTTTTTTCTACTTTCCTTTCATTTCTCTCTCACTTTTATACCCACCAATTCCTTTTCTCTCTCACAATCTCTCCTTTCTTTCATTTGTCCTTTTTTATTTGTGGTGGATGGAGGCATTGCCAGTGGGGCTGGTAACACACACACACACACATATACACAGATGGCTTTTACTTTCATTTTACTAGTATTTTTTTTATATTTAATCCATCAACCCTGCCACTTCATTTTCTTCACACAGCATAAAAATCAACACCAAAGTGTTTGACAATTTTCTGAATTTTCCAAGATGAGAAGAATCAATTAACACAGCTTTCTTTCTACTAGGTCACTGAACCACCCTAAATGAAGCCAATTGCTTATTATCTGATACAGACATCATGTCTTCAACTGGGAAGTCAATTTTTATACCATACCATTGTGAATTTTAAGAGTACTACATGGAATATAAAAAGAAATGGATAATTTAAATTAGTTTTCTTTTCTTCTTAACATATGCATACAAATGAGCTTCATGAGGCCATATTTTTAACATTCTGACATTAAGTCCTTTGCTCTATCCCTAAACGACAGTATTATCAGGTGGAAGACTGATAAAATAATAGTAAATATGAAAGTGATTTTTGAGATCTAGCTTGGTAATCCAACATGAATGTGTATTAACATCAAAGATAAAACTTTAAAATAGCCATATAAATCAATATCAAATATTTTACAAGTACCAGAGAATCAATATCCAATTTGTTCTCAAGACAATATCAATGATGTTGTTATTACTAATAAAAAGTTGTAGAATAAATCTGTTGCCACCTTTTTATTAATTACAAGGTGACCAGTTAACCAGTTGGGTTTCCATTGTAACAGAATTTCATAATCATCCTGCTATTTAGGAAGGAGGGAAAGATTCTAATTAGCATTTCATTGTTATCTTCATAATACTGAGAATATGGAAGATTATAAAATAAAGGGTATAATAGTTTGGCTTAGCTTTGTATAATGGCATATCAATCTTCATGGTTTATTTAACCCATAGCTAGGAGGATAAGGAGATACATACCTTTCCTAATGGTACTAGTCTGAAAGTGAATGTAATTGTATTACAGGAGTTTCGACTCTCTTACTATGATGTTGCAGTCCAGCTTGTTAGTCATTACTCTACTGAGACATCACTTGAGGGTAAAATGGCCAAAAAGCTGTGACTGAGGATACAATGGCTGAAATATTGTGGCTATAATAACACCCAAGATGAGGACATTAATCAGTCTATAATAATATTCAATCCTCATTTCAAAAACTAAGGCAAAACTTTTAAAAAGTTAACAAAAAATTAAATAAATAACAGTTGTATAAATTGTATCTTTTTTATGTTGTTTCAGATAAGAATGATACATATAAGCCTATTCTCTCTTTTTAACTCCAACTCAAATTACAAAAACAAAAACAAGTATTTATTTTGTAGGCATGAATATGCATTAGCAATCCACTGTTATGATTCACAATAAGTATTTCATTGTTTAGTCGTGAGCGAACAACATTGAAATTAGAGGGGAAAATAGAACTTGTGTCACAATACTTAAGTCTATAATTGATTCTCTGACCTCATGGACTTTTGGTTGTTATCTGATCTGGTTGTCATTTTCTTAAAACAAATGTCTGGGCATCACTCACAGATTCTGGACTGATGGAAAGGGCAAACACTGAACCATGAAGAAAAACAATAGACACTGAATTACATATGGTCATTTGATATCTCATTAACATAATACATTCACATTCTTTACAAAATCAAATTTGTTCCGGTATGTTTTCTGGCTTCAGATTAAGCTGAAACTGGAACTGTAAAGTAAGTTGAGTAATGAGAAAGAGAGAGATATGTTTACTTGCTTGAGTCAAAAGTTTTGCAATATTTTGGTAACATTAGGCATAATTTAATATCTCCAAATGCTTTTGCTACAGTTGAGAAGGTGATGAACCACATGAGACTGTAAAATACTGAGCTTGCTTGATACTCACCCAGTGCTACTAGATGGACTTGCCTTTTATGGACTTGGAATAGTTTTGGGCCTACCAGGTCTTGTCAGATTGTTAAGATTCATGCAACCCTAATGAAATTTCTTCAACCATCTGGTTTCTATACTATGATCAACTTCACCTTTTGCATAACAAATGTTTTTGGTTGTTTCCTTGGTGTTACCAGCCCATTGGCCTATAGGGTTGAGTGTTCACCAATGGCCAGGGAGACTGGGGTTTAATCCTTGGTTGAGATATACCAAAGACTCAAAAAATGGTACCTGATCCCTCCTTGCTAAGCACTTAGCATGATAAGGTATGTATCAAGGGTAAAGAGGAGCAATCCAGGGAAAGGAGTAACAACCTCTCCTACACCTCAATGTAGTATCTGTTGAAGAAGGTGCCTTTGGATCGTCTTTGACTATGGTCACCAACTTTACTTACTTTTACATGTTCATCTGAGAAGCTTTCAAATCCCACATGGAGTGAAGCAATGCACAACACATCAGGGCACCAAGTATCATTATACAACCAACCCTAGCTTGAACTGCTTCAGTCAATATAGGTGCCACAAATCAGCATGTATGAAAATATGGCAAAACTTGTGACTCACACAAGTGGTTTTTCTTTAAAACCAATTCATTTTTTAAAGAATGTAAATAAATTACTTCTCAGAATGAAACATTTACAAGGTCCTTTCATGAAAGGTATAATACTCTCTATACTCTTTTGCATCTTTGAGATGGAACACTATCATTATTAAAATTTTTGGTTCTATAACATATATCTTGTACTTGGGCTCACAAAATTCGCAAGAACAAACACAAAATTCATTCAAAAATTCCTTCAGGGCATAGACATCTTTCTTTAAATCTCTTCCATAATTCCATTAAAAGAAAGCTTGTGTATGGTCACTATTTCAAATCTTTTATTATTAGTGTCTAATGTGATCTCTCTGAGCTTGAAATCCTGACCTTATGTGCATCATAAAAGAGCATCCAACTTGACATATCAAGTTTATGGTTCAAAGGATTAATTTTGTTCATTCATTTTACTTGTGTTAACTGATAACTATTAGACATAATAGTATTAGATTATCCAAATTTCTAAGATGAAACATTACTATTATTAATTAGTATTAATTGCATATGGACCGGCCCATATGAATAATGGTTAGAGTGTTTGTCAGTTGTCCAGGAAAACATGGTTCAATCCCACGTCAAGTCATACCTAAGACTAAAAAAATGGTACCTGATGGCTCCTTGCTTAACATTCATCATTATAAGGTGTGGATCAAGGGTAAGTAGAACAATTCAGGTAAAGGAGTAGCACCCTTCCCTATATCTGGGTGCAGTAGCTATTGAACTTTAGGGTCACCCTCGACCCAGGTTGGCCAACTTACTATGTAAATAGTAATGACACCAACATCGTATACTATATGGGAGGAATTCCCTTGTGTTTTGGCTGACATGCTGGACTGTGATATTTTTGTAAGTTTTAACTCCTGTTATATTTTACATTCCCTTTCAGACTAATATCCTTGGGAAAGGTTTCATCTCTCTTATCCCACAAAGCACCACTATTGTTCTTCAACAAGGATGGCTTTGGCATCAAATAACCTCTGAAGGTTAATATGCCATTAAAATAAAGAAACCACTCCTATCATACTATATGAGGCATTCAAATTGAATATGCAACAGTGGTTCATTTACTTATGTAACTAGATTGCTGTAATCTATACTCTGAAAAAGCATGAAATATTACTTTTATTTAAGGTGATGTTTCTGTACTTATAACATTAGGAGTTAAACATTTTGTTGACATTTATATACTTACCATAAAGTAATTCAGTAAGTTTTTGATGAGTGAAAGGTTAGAACATTCTTTTAAGTGAAAATGAAATTCTCTGTTTTTCTTATAAAAATTTGTTAATACTTTATTTTAATATTCTTCAAGAGAACATTAATAGAGTCAAAAGATCTAAAGAAAAAACAGATAACAAAACACTATTAATATGTGCATTGGAAAGAAAAGAAGGGTTACAAACTGACTAGACATCACTAGGAAGCAATTGGAATAAAGGGATAGATAAGCAAGATTCTGTCAAAATATTAGAAATGGGGGTAAAGATATGTGGTGAGAAAAGAAAGGAAAGGAAATAAAATAAGACCATGATGAATGACAAAAGTGGAAAGGGAACAATCAAAAGTTTCATGCACACAAAATGGAAAGTGACCAAGGGTGAAAAAAAAGGAAGTGCATTTACCATGCTTTGAATTTGTATATATGGATTGGTTTTGGTTTCTTTGTTGAATGGCATGGCATATCAACCTTCATGGGTTATGTAATGCCAAATTCATCCTTTTATAAGGACAATAGTGATGCTATTTAACCCATAGCTGGGAGTATATGGATAGGTAAGAAGGAGTGTATTGACAGTTTTGAAATCATGGCCAGACATAAGTCTTGGCATTTTGAAACTTGATGTCAAAAAAAAAGAAAAATTTTCTTTGGATGCTGTCTGACTGAAATTCATGGAATTCTTCTTGTCTTCAGAATTCTGTAAGCTCTACAGTTTCTTCCAATAAAAAAAAATTAAAAAATAATTTCTGTTAAGCTTTTAAAACGATAACGACACTTTAAAATCAACATTAGAAAAAACTCATTAGGCTTTCATGATTAGACAGTCTAGGTTGACAATGAAAGTAACAGCATTTCTACTGTTACTCATTTGGTATATAAATTAGTTAAGGGAGAGTGTGTTCCTCTAAGAGCTCATATGCACATTCTCATATCATTGTGACATACCAGTGATGGAACATTTTATCTGAGTGTAAAGAGATGATTCATACAATTTCCTAAGACAAAACATGCTTCAGTTGAAATTTACAATAAATTTATCCATTTCATTTTCTGCACCAAGAACTTATGCCACACTTCCAAGATAATATATATATGTATATATACATATATATATATATATATATATATATATATATATAATAGAGTATTAATAAGAGTGAAGCCTGACACATAATTATTAGCTGAATTTTGATCGGGAATGTCCATTTTCCATAATGTTCAATCTCTGTGAAAAATATTTTCCGCTAAAATGACATTATTCTGAAAAATAAATGTTGGGGATGCAAAATAAATGCTTCGTGTCATCATTTATACATTACTGGTTCATTTTTAATTGCTTCTTTTGAGATAGATTAACTCTAAAAATTTCTTTCAAAAATCTTCGAAAACTTTTCTCCTGGCGATGAGCTAAATAATGTGAAAACTGATTGAGAACAATTAGAAATTAAAAAGTAAGTAATTACTAAGAAATATTATTCCAGTTTATCTCATCAATTTTTAAAATCATATATGTATATATATATATAATAAACTCTTCTGTTGGCCTAGTCCTATAATGGCTCAACAGTTTATTTAAAGTCCATACTTCTTCCGAGGGTATTTGTCTGAAAATGAATGTAATAATATGACTGGAATTTGAAGTTGCTTACTTTGAGGCCACAGTCCAATGCTTTAACCATTATGTCATAACCCCCCCCCCCAATTTGTTGTAGTAAATGATGAGCTGATAACCTAAAAAATAGTGCTATAATGTGCCACAGATTCTCTGAACAATACTCTGAAGGATTTGAATTCAGATATTTTTTCCTTTGGTTATCCTACCAAGGATAGAGAATCTAGTCTGTTCTACAATTTTACCTATGCCTAGGTATATATATGTCTCTCTCTCTCTCTCTCTATATATATATATATATATATATATATATATATATATATATATTGAGTGAGAGAGAGAGAGAGAGAGAGAGAGAGAGAGAGAGAAAGATCCACTCCTGTTTCTTAATCATTCTAATACCTAACATTTTGACCCCCTCTGCCCATGCCTGTGAATGAAATAATTTGTTAATTTGATTTCCATTTTTAGTCTTATTTTTATGCTTATTTTTTTTTTTATCTTCTGAATATGAACTGTAACTCCACATTTGCTACTCCACGACTTCGAGAGAAGCATGTAAATAGTTATTTGACGAGACAGAGAGTATAGTAATATTCTCTGCCGAAATAAATTTATCATGATAACTTAACCGAGTTTGAGTCTCTATCAAATTGTTCTATATATATATATATATATATATATATATGCAAATTTCATTAAACATAATAGACATTTTATGTCTACATATTTTCTTTTGGATCCGTTCGAATTCCCGTATTACTTTTATTGTATTCTGGGGGAATTGATTTATGTATTGTCCATAGTTGCATGTATCCCTAGTACTTTCTGCCCGACTTTGGGCCATCATCAGGGGAGGATCTACTACAAAAGTGATGTAACTTTTGTTTTAGCATATTACAACTGTGTAAGGGCGTCTTTGCCGTTGAAGGTTTTGGCGTTTGTTTTTGAATATGATTCTATATTTAGTGCCAGTAGCTAAAGACATTTAAGTACATTAGCACTGGTTTGAAAATTAATTCTATTAAGTGTTGGCTGCAGGTTTCTGATATGTAATGCTTCGAGAATCTGAAGTTTTTGTTTATTAATGTATACTTCACATGAAACTTCAGCAAATGGATTTTAAGAGTATATGTCTATATACATATATGAAGTTGGTGACCTTAGTAAAGGGTAAGCTGAGGGCTCCCTTTTCAATAGCTACTACCCTGAGGCATAGGGTAGGGTACTACATCATTCCCTGGATAGCTCCACTCTACCTTTGATACATACCTTTTCATGCTGAGTGTTAAGCAGAGAGTGATCAAGGACCATTTTTTGAGTCTTTGGTATGACTCGACCAGGGATTGAAAACCAGTATCCCGGACCATTGGCAAACCCTCTACTCATTAGGCCAATGACCACATACATATATACTTACATATATGTGTGTGTCTATAATTGACAATTGTTTCTTGATAACTTGGTTTTCAATTATCTTTTTAGTATTCACATTATAACCACATAGACTGTATTCTCAGATCATATAGAGGTGTCCTGGTGGTGTAATGGTTAAAGCGCTGAACTGTGGAATTGTAGTAAGCAAGTTCAAACTCTAGTCATACTATTGCATTCACTTTTGGACAAATACCCTTGGGAAAAGTATGAACCCCCTTATCCTCCTAGCTATGGGTTAAATAGTACCACTACAGTCCTCCTAGCATGATGGATTTGGCATTAAATTAGCCAAGAAGGTAGATATGCCATTAAACAACAAACAAACAAACAGATCATATAATTAAAACAAAGTGCACTGATTTGGTTTATTAGCTGAAGACTTTGCACATTTTTTTCTTTTTTAAAAGCAATCCAGTTTAATAGATTCCTCAATTCAAGAAAAGAAAGTAATATATAATTTATATGTAAAATTAGATAAAGATTAGAATAGAAGGCAATTGCTGACCCATTCTTAGTTGTTGTACCATTTGCCTGAGAGAATAGCAATTTAGTATAGATCAACAAATGCATGTTATTATGTATAGTGATAGAGAGGCTAAAAATCCAAGATGTGAATAAATCAACTGGGTTTGGAAGAAGAAGTCTATTTCTAATAAAATGCAGGAGCAAATCCAGCAATAGGAGAAGTTACTGTTTAAAAGATAATAAAAGAAACCACTTCCAATGGACAAAAAGTCCCTTCAGAAACTTTTAGTTGTAAAGAAGTCCAGATTAGCTGCTCTCCCCTCAGATCAACTAAAGAAACAGAAATAGTGTCAAGTACAAGAGTAGTAGATGGTAGATAAGCAGCAACTACACCAAGAAATCTTTCTGTCAATTTGTGTGATGCAAACCAGTTCTTGGTGTAAAGATAACTGAAAAAATTCAAAAAAAAAATAAGATAACTACATAGAAGTTCTGAGATTTCTATCGATCAAAACTGACAATAGATATAGCCAAGCCTAGCTCTAAGATTTTTGGAGTCCTGGATAAGCTAAACTTTGGTGCCCTTTAAAGTATAGTATTATCTATGTTCTACAGTGTGTGTGTGTGTGTATATATATATATATATATATATATATATATATATATAACCAGCTCTTTCACCAAGTGGGTAGAGTGTTTACCAATGGCCCAGGAAACTGGGGATCAATCCTTGGTTGAGTCATACCAAAGACACAAAAAAAATGGTACTCGATGGCCCCTTGCTTAACACTCAGGATTTGAAGGTACATATCAAGGGTAAAGTAGAGCTATCCAGGGAAAGGAGTAATGCCCTCACCTACACCTCAGTGTAGCAGCTATTGAAAAGGGAGCATTTAGATAACCCTTGACTACAGTTGCTAACTACTATATATATATATATATATATATATATATATATATATATATATGTAGGAATAATTGAGAATCTGAATTGAAACTTGAAGGCCATGAAAAATGTGGAAAGAGGGATAGAGAATCAGGGCTCCTAAACTGGCCTTGGAATTCTCTTTCACCCTGATCCCACTTGTTTACTGTCGCAGGATTCAACTATTGTGAGCACTCTGACTTCCTATCAAAAAATTATCTTGTTTTTACTGTTCTTATTTTGCTTAGTTCCTATTTTTCCATCAATTTGTTTTTAGAAAGTTCAACTTTCCCAGACACACAACAGGTTCACTCTTGATGTTCTGGTTTAGTACTTTTGTTGCCTGTACCTTGAGCAATCCCAAGATATACTGGCTATTTCAATTTTTCTTATGCAATCACTAACCTACTTATGATGACTAACAGTGGGACAGGACATAGTTTAGAACTTTTAAGAACTTTGATGAGAAAATGACAAGAATTTCAATTAGATTCAATGAATCTATTTTCTTATGCAATTTGTTTTGATGGTTTTCTTTCAAGTGACATCGAGTCACATTATCTGAATTTTGAAATGTTGTGACAAGATGGAGCCATTAATAAAATTATAAACTTCCATTGTATAATATATGCAACCCCTCCACCACAGGCAGGATGTATCACAAGGCCAGTTTTTAAAGTAGAGTACAGCTAATTTGAATTCAGAGTTTTTCTTCTTGATTGATTACCATACAAAGGTTAGAAAGCCTTGTATGCCCCACCCATAGTTGAGGGAAGAAGAGATGATTTATACCTTTCTTAAGGTTATTAGTGCAAAATAAAATACAAAACAACCTTATCTCGGATTTGAACTTGATTTACCCAGTCCATTTTCTATTTTGATAACCATGACACTATACATGCTTTCCTAATTTACATTATAATTTTGTGCTGAGTCATTATCATTTCATGAGTTGTTTAGAATATTGAAAACTTTTTACTTGTTTCTGTTATTAGTTAAAATTTATCTCTTTCAATATGGCTTACACACCTGAAAAAGGTCAAAACATTGTGATAGCAATAAAAAGAACGGGGCCAATAACCTAAAAGACTTTTGGAACCATATTAAAATAGTTACTTTAAAACTTCAAAATTAGGATTGCTTGAATGCAAGCAATCAATCACTTTTCTTAATACCTTTTGGTCTTACATATAAATATTACCTTTAAAAGTCCAATGATAAACATGCATATCACTGAAGATATTTCAGTAAGTTATTCAATCAAAGAATTCATAGAAATAAAGTTTTATTTTTGTTTAAAAGGATATCAACCACAGAAACAAAATTATCCCTACAAGCAATAGGTTCACTATACTCACACCCTTGGCTGCTTTTTGAAGGGCATGCTAAGCTCACAGCCAAATGATATATAGTATTTGAAATATTGTCATGTTGTTGATGACTGTAATTGAGGATTATATTCCTGAGTGTTAAGCTATGAGGTATCAAGTACCATTTTTAAAGTCTTTGGTAAGATGTGACCTGGGATTGAACTCAGGTCTTCTGGACCATTGGCGAACACTCTACCCACTAGGACAATGAGCTGGTATGTAATCTCATAGAAATTGTCTCCTTACAAAATGTGGAAAGGCATGTTCAGTATTATCTTCCATTTAAAAAAATTGAATTTTTAAAATTATTTTCTATATCTAATCCATATAAAACTGTAGTTAATGAAGCATGGTTTTATGAACAACATTCCTTACAGCTTATAAATAAGTAAAGTTGGCGACCTTAGTCAAGGCTGACCCGAAAACTCCCTTTTCAATAGCTACGACACCAAGGTGTAAGGGAGGGTGCTACTCCTTTCCTTGATTGTTCCACTTTACCCTTGATCCTAACCTTATAATGTTGAGTGCTAAGCAAGGCAGGATCCAGTACCATTTTTTGAGTCTTTTGTATGACTCGACCAGGGATTGAACCCCGGTCTCCCGGACCATTGGTGAACTATATGTTTCTCCAATCTTGCTTCTTTTAAGAAATTTGATTTGGCTACTGTTTCCACATCTATCAAGAGCAATGTACAACTGGCTATGAGAGAAAAAGTCCAAATAGATGTAGATACCAACACTAAAAAAGTGTTTATCCCTTTTCTGCCAATGACTGGGCTATTAAGAGAAAAAATATAAAAAATTACCCCTGATGGAATAAGCAGCTCTATATTATATATATAGATAATACAAAATTAATTATTTAGGATATGATAAATTTGCTCAAAGTTTAGATATGTACATGTCCTTGATTCACTTGGCAACTTTGTTTTTTCTTACATCTCTTCAAAAATTTTACAGCTTAAAAGTCTTTACTTGAAATTGATAAAAATTCATTTTCTAAAATTCGATACTTCTTTTTTTTTCTTTTTTAAAATGGAATCAACGAATCTGTCATAAAAATCCAATAATTTTTCATTTGGATATCATCTTAAAGGCTATGTTTTGGAACCTTTAAGTATAATGGGTCACATCCAATTTATAGAATTTATATTATGATTAATTTCAAATAAAAAGATAAATTAGAAGTACTTTATAATTAGCATTTAATAGTTATCTCCCTTTGAAATTATAGTATTCATAATAAGCACAAATACTAATGAAACACTATTATTATAAAGTTCTAGGCTCAATTAAGAATGAAATGCATTATTTTTATTTTTTGAAGGATTAAATAATTTTGAAAAATGATGTGTCAGTTTGTTGAACATCTGGATGACTATGTTCAATAGCATTTACTTTTAATGTTTCAAAGTCATTCCCTTCTTGGTGAGGCTAAGAACTTTTTGGCAATCCTTTGTATTGGATTGAAAATTGTGTTATACTCAAAGCTATATGATGTGCCATTTTTTGTTGAGTTAAAGTAATATAACATTAAATCAATATGATATACATTAATGGAAAATAAAACTGCAGCACCTTGAAGAATGATGCCAATTCTGATCTGGCTATGTGCATGCTAAGGGGTCAAATATTCTGATAAGATTTTCAGTCTTTGGCCATCTTCTATATTATATGTGTGTATGAGTACAGGCCTATGTTTATGCCTAAAGATAATAAACAGTATTCAGGGTGTTTCAGAAATATTGATATCATTTTGTCATCTAATCTGAGGACATGGCCAATTCTCATTCAGTTGATCTATAATTTTATTGGCATTTGTAGAAACAACTCAAAATTCTATGTTTAACATTTTATTCTTTTCAGATATAGAAATGCCATTCACTGGAAAAGGAAAGATGTTTTGTGTATTTGAGTATTCTTGAACATAGTCAAACAAAATTTTGCAGCATGGATTTGGGAGAGAATTCACTAACAGTGCACCATTGGTAATGCAGATTTGGACCTGGTATGAAAAGTTTAAAAAGGAAAGCAGTTGATGGGAAAAAGAACCTGGATGACTACTAGAATTGGAAGAAATGGTTGTGTAATTCAGAAAACATCTTTTGTGAAATCATTCATGAAATCCACATACCAAATAATTTCCCATTCCAATTTTCATGAATAAATTTCATTGTGCTTGACATAAAGCCTATTAAAGTTCAATTGCCTGGACTTACTTAGTGTTATGGTACCTACCTTACAAACTATAATGAACTCTTCCTATTACAATGAATACCAGGAGAATATTCATCATGGTGTTAAGTTAACTCCAGCCTAACCCTATGGCAATCAGACTGACGTTCAACACTCTTTTACCTATGATGTATTTATACTTTTGTTCAATGTACTTGTTTCACGTAATCCCGAGTTTGTGTCTTTCTTTTGGACTTTTTACAGGTCCACAACACTTTGATATTTACATCTCAAATGATTCTAATTTTTTAAAACACCCTGTATTAATACGAGATTTTCATTCTGTTGATACACCCTTTATTTTGGAACCAGTGCTCATATTGATGTCTATACATGATCAATTATTGTATCCAGCTATATCATATACACTTTTAATTTTATTCAGATTGAAACACATATTCTGGGTAATAGAATTTTATTCTGTGTGAGCGTAGATATTGATGAAAACAAAATAAATAAATTAGATGAATTATTAACAGAATTCATTACTCTGTCAATATTGATTAACTACGTGTATATCTTGCACATCTTCTCACCATTTTTATAAATATTCTGTAAATATTCATTAAAACTAAATTATGAAAACCTTTTTTCTCCTCAGAGCCAAAACAATGCGCTATATACATATCAACAATTCCAACACAACCTGCAGAAAAATCAGCATTATAAGCTTTAATTTCATTTTATATTGCTGAATGCATAATGGCTTTCTTAAACCTATAATTACAGAAAAATTAATTATCACATTTATACACGGACCTTGTTAAGTCAAAACAACAGAAAACTTCTAGAGTCTTTCGTTTGCTATTAATAATGGCTATAACATTTTTTTACTTTTTGCATCTATCAAGAGAGCAGCTAGCTGGAATTCTTGTAATTAATATCTGCCCTGCCAATCAAATTACATGTGTTATTTTGGGCAAAGTTAGAATAAATTTTTAAAAAAATCCTCTTTTGTTCTTTTGCAACCATATTGTAATAGTATCTGGCTAAGCCAATTTAATCAAAAATAAGTTTTCCTCTGGGTGTGTTATGCATGTTTGTAGGTTTGTTTATCATAAGGTATAGCAATATAAATAAATGATAAACAAATGTATTTATATAAGGCTTAATATTCACCAGATAATAGCCAAGTGTTTAGTCTAACTGGACTGATTATCACAAGGTTCTGTATTTATGATAAAATCTGAACTTAATGGAACCAGAATGTAAAAAGTATGTCTGATAGGGTGAAAGTGTATATGATTAACACTTGACTGAATACAGTGGCTTAAAGCTTTTGAACCAATAAGCCTGGCATTTTGAAAAGAGCATTATTTTACTATAGATCATAAACCCAATATTTTGGGCTGAGTTGCTAATTTACTATATTCTGTAATTACTATTTTTCAGGCTCAAAGAAATCATGTTAGATTCTAAAAATAAAAGGCTTAATCTAGTTATCAAATATAGTAAACCTTTCATTTTATTGGAATGATGGGATATCTTTAAGCAAAATACATTTGTCCTGAAATAAAATTTGAATGTTTACTTTTTTTTAGAATTTTTTTCGTAACCCTTGCACCTAGGTTAGCAATCAGTAATGTGGGATATTTAGAATTTTTTTGTGAGGGATCTAAATTGTATCTTTTGTACTTTCTTGCCATTTCTCTCGAAGTTGATATTCTGTTTTCTTGGAGGATAAGAATTAAATGAGTAAATTTATGAATTATCCCACATGGAACCATTGTGAAATATACTAAGCCACTTTAAGACCAGATAGGAGTGGCACTCCAATGCAGTGATGTGAAAACAACAAAACCTGGTTGTACAATTAGGTACTGCTACCTTCTCCTCCCACCTGGGTTATTGATAATGATGCTTTGGCTCTGAAGCCATGCCTGACTCCTGAATTATCACCTGATGAAAACTGTCCCACACATGATGGCAGTTTCATACATGAAATGTTGTCACTGCTAAAAATCATTGTATTTAATCTAGTGTCAATAATGTACTGTATATACATCAAAGTATTCAGACAGCACATTCTTCCTTGACTCTCTCGCAGCATCTATCTCTATCGACCATCTCTATTGGTAAGTCTTCTGGGCAGCATCCAGTGTCTACACAGATTTAATGAACATAAGTTTTTGTTGGTCACCCAACACAGGTGTGTCCATAGAAGAACATTACATATTTGTCCTTACTTCACCAGCAGTGACCAGTGTATCTTACTTGTCTTATTTGGATTTGGTTTGATTTGGTTTCTTTGTTTAATGGCATATCAACCTTTGTAGGTTATTTAATGTCAAAGCCATTTTCCTAGAAGACCAATAATGGTACTATTTAAGCCATAGCTGGGAGGATAAGGGGGTTCATACCTTTCCCAAAGGTATTAGTCCAAAAGTGAACATGATACTGTGACTGGAGTTTGAAGTCATTTACTATGATCCTGCAGTCAATCACTTTTTAATCATTACACCACAAGGAACCCCCCCCCGTCCAATTTGGATGGTTTCTGAGATGAGAAGTAAGTGACCATACAGATACTGTTTTGTTGGTTGCTGCTTTCAGGATTTGTACAAAAGAGTATGCAGCATCCTTATGTAGATCTAATCTAGCTTTTTCTCCTGGCATTTAATTTAAGTCTATGTTGTGCAAACATACAAAAGTATTGACATAGCTACAGCTTGGAAGAATTCCAGTTTTATCAAAGAGATCAGATTTCCATATGATTGTTTACCTGTTAATAACAGCTTCTGCTTTACTAATGCATGTGTTAACATCACTTTCAGTAGATGAGATACTGTTATCAATGTATGCGAACAGGTAAACCAATTTCATGAGGAGATGGCACCATCTTGATTAAAACAAATGAATTCTGTCTAATCTGAGTACACATGGAGACCAATACATCTTGCTTCTCACTCTCAGCTATACAGCAGAGATTTGGCTTAAGCAGGTGTATTTGTAAGAAGTGCAAGATTATTTGCATAGTTTGCATCAGTAATAGTTTCTATCAGATATCATCTGCTACTTGCCCTTTTTTCTTTTTTTTTTAGTGACAAATCATTTTATTAAATTAGATCTATTACTGTTTGTAATACTGTCTGGATTATGTACAGTATACAGTTTATCAAATATATATATATATATATATATATATATATACTTTCACCTGATATGACAAAATTTTTACATTCTGGTTCCTTTAACTTCAACTATAAAAGGCTTAGTATAGTTATCATTCTTTAAAGGCTGATATTTCTTTCTTTGAAGGGCTAATATTTATTGGTTAAAAAAGGTTTATTTAAATAACTTTAAACAAAGATAACTTTACTCTGAATATTTTAGTTTGATTGCTATTTTACTTTGAACCGTAATTCCACTCAGAGGGATCATGAAAGGTACTAATAATAAGATATTTAATATAGTCAACATTCATAACCTTTTCTGGGATAACTTTAAACAAAGATATCTATTTAGATAAGGGTACCCAAATGCCAATGAGTTATGGGTTATGATGACAGATTGATTTTCTTTTTTCACCCTTCTATCATTGCTCAGACTTTTTAAAATTCAATTATCTCCATGAGGTCACATGATAAAAACAAAACTTGGCAGACATATTTAAGATACTTTTTTGAACCTAATATCTGAAAACATATTAAACTGGGTAATTAATATTTTTCATTTCACTAATTATTAGTATAAAAATTAGCTGTTTTATTTAATATATATGATTTAACTATTATTCAAAAAATAGAATTCTCCGACTAAAATTGCCTTTTCCACTGATTGTGAGAAAGGAAAATCTACAGTCATATGTATGCACTTAGGGGTGTCAATAATTACCTGGAGTTTCGTTACGTACGACAAAAGTGTAGATAATATATTGACTCACCCTCATATTTTGATTGAACTCTGTCAAGGTTCACTACAGAGGTTACAGCTTTTTCCCACAATTCTCTGGGAATGGAAAGTCAGCTATGGGAAAGTGCTCATGCACCCACTTTTCCATCAACTATTGAGTATTTTAACAGAATTTTTTTTGTGCAATGAACTAGACATTAAAAAAATTCAAAAGAAAGTTTTGAAATCCTCAAGTATTTCTTTTTTCAAAGAATAAGAGGTTTAAAGAAACTTAAAAACTTAATAGAAACAAAAACCAAAATCTATGCTAGACAACAAGAATTTTAATAAATAAGAAAGTCTTAATTCACTAATCTTTGAAGAAAAAAGAAAAATGAAAGTATGGCACAATGAATAAGCACATTTTTTTGTTTTTGCTCATGACATCAATCAATCTTGTGAGACAATAGATTTGCACCTGGATCATAGTAGAGGCCTGGGAATGGTTATTTGAAAGACTGGCAGCCGTCTTTGTTACAAATTTCCTGATTTCATGATACTGATGTTGTCCAAAAGAAGGACAGGGTGCTATACAAATTGGCGTCAATATCACTGCTGGGGTTGCTAGAGTGAGGCAACATTGGATGGTCTTAGAGATGCCAGCTCCTGGTTTTGAATGGAGATTTTTTCTTCTCCTTGTGCAGAACCCTCCCAAGATTTGAGAATCAAACTTGGTTTGCCACAAATAGAAAAATGGAAATATGCTTCAAGATCAGGTGTTACCTGGGAGTAACTTGAAGTACTACTTGAGTTAGTGGTAATAATGACTTAGTTCTGAAATCATGCCATACTCATTATCTAATAAAGAGTGACCCATCATAGTTATTATATTTGTACATAATATTCATTCACTAAATATAACAACCGTTAAAGGATAGAAACATAGAAAATAATCAAAATTATATTTTAAAGTAACAACCATAAATTTGGCTCTTTGTCTAATTTGAAGAACAAATTTTATTAATATATGAATAAAGAAATGATAGTATAAAAATAATAATAGTAATTGGTGGAAATGGATAGCTTGTAGTTAAAATTATGTAATGCATTACATTATGAGCTGGAAAAATAAAAAAAATAAAATAAAATTAATAATAATAAAGAGTCCTGAGGCGACACCTTTGCCTGAGGAGACTTGCTGTCACTCAGACTCCAATAAAGGAGCACCAATTAACACTGGTGTGAAAAACTAATAAAAATAAATAAATAGATAAAAAATAATAATAAAAAATGTAAAGGAAAAAACAATAAAAATAATTGTGTTAGCATAAGTATTAATAATAACCATTAAGGATATTAACAATTAATAAGTAGACCATTTTTTCATTTGTCTCAAATAAGGCCATTTTTTAAAATGATTTTGATGTCATAAAAATGAACTAAAGAAATAAAATAAAATGTATCAAAAAATAGAAGGAATGTTTCTTTTTTCATCACCTGTTAATAAATGATGTGTTTGTAACCAAACTCAAAGTTATATGACTGACTGTTAATAAGAAATAAATATGTTCTTTGTTCTCCAATTCAAAATTTCACTTTCAAACCCATTATAATAATCTGATTTTTGTATTTATACTACTTTAACACAGAAAAATAATGAGATTTTTGTTAGCAGTGTAATGTTTAATACTCTAACTTGGAGAATAAAGCAATTTCCAATCTAATTACCACTTAATAGAGTCAGCATTTTCTCTTTTCCCCTAATTCTGATGATAGACTTCTTCCTGTTACTGATTTTCAATTAATTACGATATAAAATCTATATATAAGATCTAAAACAACATTGGATTTCATTGATGCAAAAAGTGACCTTTAAGTGTGTGGATTGTAATATTTCTTAGTAAAGAAGGAGATCTAGGTAAATTTTCAATTTAACTAATTTGAAAATTACTGCTGCAAAACTCCTGAAATAACTTGAATCTACTTTTCTACCACTGTATAAAATCTGTTTGTTAAGCATTTTTTGAAAGTATTTTTCAATTAGTAAAAAAAGAAAAAAGTTCATCTTGTTAAAAAGTAAATATGAGACCAATGAAAAAGCGACTTACTCCTAATTATATATCACCATTTATGTTTTAGTATACATTTCTATATAAATATCAAAGTGCTTATTGAATAAAGATTCATGCTTGAAGACAAACCAATAAATATGAATATTTTTCTCTTTCTAGATTGTACAGATGTCAGACATAAAGTGGCATAATGGTGCAGTTTTTAGTTTTGGTGGAATAGTTGCATAAAGTGCCTGCAAATGTTAGAATTTTATTGGCTTTAACAAGAACTTGAAATTCACTGAGTTCTTTTGTTGGCTAGTTTATAGTGCACTGCAAATTGGATAAAAGGACATCTGGGAAAGAAGGAGGAAAGGAAAGGAAAGAAGAAGAAGAAGAAGAAGAAGAAGAGAGATAGAGAGAGAGAGAGCAAGAGAGAGAGAGAGAAATTCTGGCAGTCTCCAAGAATTAGTGAGGATTGTGGGAAGGAAAAAGATAAAGAATGCTTGGGATTAGGAAAAATCCAACTTACCAATTTTAATCTCCAAACCTATTAGAATGGTAATAGTAGATTATAGAAATACGTAAAGCAAAAGTTGGAATGAGACAATGGCAATTGTACATTGTGGAAAAAGATAAAGAGATTGACAGGTGGAAAGAAATGGTTAAATGGGGCAAAGAGAACAGTAATATTACATTGTAGAAATATATAGACAGAATGTTAAAAACTATGAATACATTAAAGGATTATATGAAGTGACAGAAAGAAAGAATCATTAAAGAACATTATAAAAACTGATAGAGAAAATTTCAAAAGGAAGTTTAAGTCTTGAATAGAATTAAATAGAATACAAATTGTATGTAATAAAAAGATAAGAAATAGAGAATAGTGACAATGTTGAATAGATAATTAGTACAGGTTAGAAAACAGAATGAATTTATATATAGAAAAGTTGCTGAATAAAAAAAGGCAATTATATTAATAAAAGAAAGTTAATTTATTATAGAAATTATAAATAGGCTCATATGCATATCAGGGAATGTGAATGCACATAAAATCATCAAAAATATGAGAAAAGTAAAACAATATGGAAAATCAGATAGCCATTTTTTTTGTTATAAGGATAACCTCATCAAAAATGAAATTTTATTTGTCAAAAATGAAGTCTACATGTGACAATAGGGAGAGAAGTGCATCATTTTATTGTTTCTTTTTGTATACTTATATTTTGCAAAATAAAATTCAATTTCTTATGAGGCTATCCTGATAGGGAAACATGTCAATTTAATTTTCTGCATTGTCTTCTTTTTCTCATACTGTCAGATTTTATTCCAAATTTTACCATGTATATATATATATATATATATATATATATATATATATGAAAGAGAGAGAGAGTATCTAGATGATAATTTTTTTCTTTCTGGTATGTTTTCATTGAAAAATAGAGATGTCTTTTTAGGAGCTCATTCTTATTAGTTATAAATTGTTTTGAAGATTTTTGCTAATAGTCAACTATTGTCAAGAAAAAATAAGTTCAAGTGCATTATTTTACAGCAAACTGAGGCATTCATGGAATTAAACATTTTTATGATAAATAGTGTAACAAGTTTTTGATGTCACTGATGCTCTGAGAATTAATGGCATTTTACAATGTTTGTTCCCAAATCATTTAGTTATTTAATTGGTTGTTGGCTTTTTTGTTTTTATAGATACAGATTTGTGAATATATAATCTTTTTTACAATTTATTTCACAAATTATTTTTGTGTCTTCTTTAAGTAGTTGAAGGATATTAATTTAGGAGTTATGTTGCTATGTAATGTGTTGTCAGATTGGGTTTTGATTAGATAGGTAGTAAGTTAATCTATGAGAAAGTCTTGTGGTTGTATATCTAAAATAAGTACTAGAAACTCATATATTTATGGACATCATAAACTTTGGACAGTTATATAAATTTGAAGCTTATATTTATAGAAAAGAAGGCAAGTACCAATCAACAAAATGTCTTGTAATTCAGGGGCAAACATTCTGAAATACATTTAACACTTGGTACATAAATTATACCAAAATATTGGACTTTTAACTATTTTTTTCTTGACAATAATGGCCAAAATATTTGAAGCATATATATTTATCCACATTACACAGTTCTTACTTATTTATGATCCTCAAATTAGATAACAAATATGAAAACAGAAGCTTATAAAAATGTATAGTAGATTCAAGTTAACTGCTATCTTCAATAAAACATACCTTGAAGAAAAATTGCAAAGTGCTCTCTATTTTTATATATATATATACATATACATACATACATACATACATATATATATATATATATATGTATGAGGAACATACGATAAGTTTCCAGACTTTTTTCATTTGGGCATTTAAAATTGTCATAGACTCTTGAAAGTTCAGTATGTTACTGCTATACATCTTATGAGATGACTGACCAATCTTTATGATTTTAGGTTCAAAGGAACAGCTACAGCAGCAATTGGAATACACCCTACTAAAGCCTGATTGTCAAAGCTGGTGAATTTCAAAAATGTAATCTGGACATGAGGACACTTTAGATGAATGATATGCAATGAAATTCTGTTTTAAACTTGTAAAAATGCCACAGAAACGTATGGAATCCTTCAGACTGCTTTTCAACCATCTTGCATAAATCAAGCATCAGTTTTTGAGTGGCATAAGAGATTCAAGGAAAGCAGGGAGTCTGTGAGGGATGATGAGAGGTGTGAGAGGAGTAAGGAAGTCAATACGCCAGAGTTGATTGGCAAAAGGGTTAGGGTTAGGGTTACTATGTTGAGGTTTTAAAGGAGTTCAGGAAGAGATTCTGTCGGAAGAGGCCAGCACTCTTCAAATTGGGTCAGTGGCATTTCCAGCAGGACAATGCACCAGTCCACAACTCCATCCTTGTCGTAGACTATTTGACCAAGATGGGCATCAAGACAGTTCCTCACCGTCCCTATAGTCAAGACCTTGCCCCCTGTGACTTTTGGTTATTCCCTAATCTCAGAGGCTGTCATTATGAGACAATTGAGGAGATGAAAGAGGCTGTGACGAAGATCATTGACACACTCACACAAGAGGACTTCCATGGGGCCTTCCAGAAGTTGTTGGAGCGGTAAAACAAGTGCATTGCAGCTGGAGGAGATTACTTTGAAGGTGACTAGAGTTTCATGTGTGTACTATCAACAAAAGTGCCCATAACAAAAAAGTCTGGAAACTTATTATATGCACCTCGTATATATATATATATATATATATATATATATATATATAAATATATATATACAAGTTTGGGTCAATAATAACATTATCAAGTTATTGATACAGTTATTAGCAGAATTTTGATGTGAAGTTTTCTTTATAGGATTAATGAAGAACTATTGCATCAAGGAAGGAGCTTATGTTGAAATAAATATTTGTTGTGTAAAGTTGTTTTTTATCATTAGGCTGCAGACTTATATGTGTGTGTATGTGTGTGTTTGTGCAAAACGTCCTAGCTCCTTTTCATTTAAAAATTAAAGATTGAATAGATAGTTAGAAATCAGTTTTCTGTGTTTTTCCTGTGATAAGAAAAGTAATAAAAAAGAAAAGAAAAATGGTGTTGAACAAGATATATGTGCAATGAAGCTTATTGTTCCTTTTCAAATTGGCCAAGTAGAAGTGAATAAGATGGTTGATAAAGCCTATGACAATGGTAAGGTCAGAAGCAGTATGTATTGTGAATTGTTTGAAAAATCAAAAACTGTGAATTTGACTTGAAGTGAAAAACATGCAGTGGTAGACCACAGGAATGTGGAAGTGATGATGTAGAAGCTCTTAAGCATGATGACCATGCTTAACCAACACTGGAATAGGCTGAAAAGTTCAATGTTGATTGAGCAATAGTTGTAAGCTATTTGCAAAGTAGGGGAAAGATTAAAAATTGGGAAAATAGGATTCATATAAATTGTCTGAGCGAAGCATTGGACAGTATCTCACCTGTTTTGCTAGACATGAAAAAAATCTTTTTCGTGGAAGATTGTCACTTGGGATGAAAATTGGGTTCACTAAAATAATCTGAAATGTTGAAAATCATTGATGAATCCTGGGAAACCTGCAGCCTCAACAACAAAATTTAACTTAGAAGTTATTGCTCTGTATTCAATGGGTTATGAAAGGTGCACTGTATAAGAAAATTGCTGAAAACTAGATGAAATTGTTATTTTGCTATATTGCAATTGAAGAAAAAGGATAGGGGACACAAAAAGTCTTACTCTTGGATGACTAAACTTGTTCTTAACCCAAAACTTCATAGAAGAATTGGAATAAGAAATTCTTCCTCATGCTGCATAGTTATGAGACTTAACTCTATTAAATTATCATTTGTTTTTGTAAATATAGCATTCCTTAGAGATCAACTTCTTTTAGATCAAAAATACCTTTAATGTTCAAATTTATATGGAAGTCAGAATCTTTATATCAAGACAAAATTTGAAAATCTTGGTGTTAGGTTATTAAAAGGCAAGGAAAATATTCTAATGGTTAATCAATATATGAACTAGTTATTACTAATTATCTGATGATGTTAATAATAACAATAATAATGAACACTGGAAACTTTGGCACATACGTAATATGACATATATAATGTAATATATATACACCTCCATGGAAAAGAGAATTTTAACACCCTAAAGGATAAAACTGATTTTGATCTGGGTACAGAATAAAGTTTAAGTACTGTTGGTACACCCTTTATTGTAGAACCTAAGCACATATTGATCTATAAATGTTACTATCTATTATAATCCAGTTGCTTAAACTTAGGTAAATTAAAACACATATTCAAGGTGTGCAATTTTATCTTCTTTCAGTATATATATATTTTAAATAAATGTCTTTTTAGATAAATCCGCAAAAAATAATAGGTCAAACAAATATTATAAAGTGGTCAATATTTGCATAGAGAAGGTTTAGAGAACCAAATGAAATATCTGAAGTTCACTACCTACATTTCCTATATTTATTTGTACCTTCAGTAAAAAATGGATATTTCCCAAAGAACCTTTCAGTGAAATTTAGGTAGCAAACTTCAGTTATTTTATTTGGTTCTCTCTCTCTCTCTCTATATATATATATATATATATATATGTACATATATATATATATATATATATATATATATATATGTACATATATATATATATATGTACATATATATATATATATATATATATATATATATGTACATATATATATATATATGTACATATATATATATATATATATATATATATATATATGTACATATATATATATATGTACATATATATATATATGTACATATATATATATATATATATATATATATGTACATATATATATATATATATATATATATATATGTACATATATATATATATATATATATATATATATATATGTACATATATATATATATATATATATATGTACATATATATATATATATATATATATATATATATATATGTACATATATATATATATATATATATATATATATATATATATATATATGTACATATATATATATATATATGTACATATATATATATATATATATATATATGTACATATATATATATATATATATATATGTACATATATATATATATATATATATATATATATATATATATATGTACATATATATATATATATATATATATATATATATATATATATGTACATATATATATATATATATATATATATATATATATATATATATATATATATATATGTACATATATATATATATATATATATATATATATATATATATATATATATATATGTACATATATATATATATATATATATATATATATATATATATATATGTACATATATATATATATATATATATATATATATATATGTACATATATATATATATATATATATATATATATATATATATATGTACATATATATATATATATATATATACATATATATATATATATATATATATATATATATGTACATATATATATATATATATATATATATATATATATATATGTACATATATATATATATACATATATATGTACACATATATATATATATATATATATATATATATATATATATGTACATATATATATATATATATATATATATATATATATATATATATATGTACATATATATATATATATATATATGTACATATATATATATATATGTGTGTGTGTGTGTGTGTGTGTGTGTTGTATTCATGTTTGTATATATAAGGACATCAAAAATAGTAATCATGACTGCATTGAAGAAAAAGACAAGTGGATAGAATATAAGTATTAAGTTGTAGAAATAAGAAAATAGATAATTGAAAATTTTGAAACAAAAAAAAAGGAAATAACAGAGATAGCATGATAATTTGAAAAAAAAAAAAAGATTTAAAATGCATTCTATGACTCATACAAGTGATCATGAGAATTGATTTAAAAAACTAGAATACAATGTTGATAGAATGCTGTCGAGTGTATTAAAGTAATTGCTAGAAAGGTAAAATAACACTTTATATGTGCATCAATTAAAAGAACAGAAACTTCCAGAAATATAAAACAGATTGTGAACAGTGTAGAGAGACAAATCAGTAAGGAGACAGTGTAAAGAATAGAGTGATTCATTGAATGAAAAGTAAAGCATTAGAATAACAGAATTGCAATGTAGAAAGAAATAAACGTAGATAGAACAGAAGAAAAAAAACAACAACAGAAAGAGCAAAAATGTAATAGTAATTGCTAATGCTGTATCATAAGTGATAATAGATCTACATTTATGAGCTTGTTTTATACTAAGCTAAGCTTTTTTAAATATTGATCATATGCAGAGAAAAAGGTATCAAATAAATTATTAAAAAGGTAGTCTTCCATAAAGTAATGGCTAAGAAATTGTTCATACAAATAATTGCAGTCATAAGGAGTTCAATCTTGGCTGTAGGTGCCTCACCTGATTCTAGACTAGGTACAGCTTGATAAAACAAGTCAGATTATTGTACGAGTGACATTAAGCACACACACACATATTACATATATATAAATACATATATTTGTCATATATATATATATCATAGGAAATGGACACAGCATCTTATCTATATATCATAGGAAATGGACACAGCATCTTGACTTTAAGTCTTGAAGGAAATTGTTTGCATTTCATATAACACAAAAACCCTTGGGTAAGTTATGAATACAACTATTTGTCCTCCAGATATGGATAAATAGTAGGACAACCAGAGCACTTTAACCTTGAAATGGCCATTAGTCTAGGAGAAGGAAAACCCTGAGTTAAAACCTGTTAAACTCCACTAAAAACTGAGCTTGTGTTGCATACTCCTCATGTGGAGGGGTTGGGTAAATACACGCTCACACACACATATATATGTGAATATATATACATATATGACATGCAAACATGCACACACATATTTATATATATATATATATATGTGCGATACAAACACATGTATTTAATATTTTTAGGGTTAAAGTGTTAACTTGTATGCTACAATTTTTGATGAGTTTATGTCTGCAAAAGAACTAGACAGTTTCAAAAATTTATCAAAAACATTATTTGAGATAATAGCATGGAGCATTCATGGTGTTATGGTTATTGGTGAAGGAAATGGATATGGCAGCCCAAGTTAAAATTCTGAATGAGACTATAAGTATTTCAGATAAACCTTATACTCTTGCAAAAGGTGTGCATCCAACAATGAGTAAATAGTAGGGCAGACTGGGGTCTGTAACCTGAATTCAAACCTGTTACATGAATGAAGCTTGGGACCACCTTCAGACATCAATCCCCAAGAAACTCCATACATGAATATGTGTGGGGCTGGCTTAACTGACATCAGGTGAATGCAGTCACACACAGAGTCA
>CAUZXS010003725.1:0-52500 GCA_963585895.1 Sepioteuthis lessoniana
TATGTATATATATATATATATGTATATATATGTATATATGTATGTATGTATGTGTATATATATATGTATATATTTTAGATTAAGTAAAATATGTACGAGTTATTTTAATTTCCCTATTATAAGATCTGCGTATAGTAATATCCTCATAATATTTTCAATTTTTTCATTTAGTTTCTCCATAAAGGTTTCCCTGCCATTTCTCTCTCAATAATCATGCATTTGGGTAATGCAAAAATTGTAATATTCAATTAATTGTTAAATTTTTTTTTTTTTTTTTACAATTAAAGAAAATATGAATCTTCCATTGTGATGTAGTATTACATATTTGTGTGTGTGAAAAAATTAAACATTTTTTGATGAATAATTTTTTTTTCTTTTTAAGGGTATTTCTCACAAATACCAGCCATGGGTGCAATACGTTCAAAAGTCCAGGTAAGTTTCTGCTCTCTCTTACTCTTTTTTAAGCTGTATTTATAGCCATTGATGAAATAAGAAATAGTTTTTTTCCTTTGAAAATTTATTTATTTGTACTATATGATCATTATAAGTTGATTGATAAGTTTATACTTTTTATATCAAGACATGAAAATGCTAAAACTATTGATCAAATAAAATACCTTTTTTTTGAGAAATGCTTTTAATCTTGATATATTCTTATGTTTTTAAACAATGTGTATTTAGCACTGATTTAAAATTGTTTTTCAAAAAATATTTCTCTATGTTGTGTATCTGCAATTTAATTTCTATGACTATTAGCTTGTATACTTGAGATTAATTTCTGTTAATTAATATTCATTTATATAGTTATTTTTTTTTAGATTTAACTGAGTTGAATTAAAAAAAAAGTGTTCAGCAAACTGAAGATACATGTTATATATTTCAGTTACTGATTTATTTTTCTTAATCTAAAATATTGTTAGTTTTAAGCTATTTTTTATTGATTCCATGATACTTTAAAAAGAAAACTGAATTTAAAGACAATTTTAAGTTTGTAAAGAAATAAGATAACCTTTGGTTGGTCAGATTATTGGTGTAGATATTAATGTTTATATTTCTGTTAGATACTGTTTGCAAAAATAATTTTCATCCTTGTTAATCAGAAACTAAACTTGATTATTTAGCAATTTATTTTTCTTGTATATTGAATACAAAATTTCTTTTATTAGTTTTAGGTTTTTATACTCAGTTTTTTAATAGGATCTGTCTAAAAATTCTATGGAAAAATTTGTTAATGTCTTGTTTAGTCTGTATCATTTACAGTATTTTCCATTAATAAACACACCTTAACAATTTTTTTATAAAAAGTTAATTTTCTTCTAAACCAAAGTACCAGGATTTTATTCCTAGTAGAACATTATACAGTTAAAACGGATATTATTGGTATTATTTTTTATCAAACTCTACAGCAGCACTAAAACTCTTTAACCAAAAATAGCTCTCTAAAAATAAGTATACTCCTTATATTTATTTATGCTTGCAGAGATGTTGCAATTTTATTTTATGTCAAAATTTCTATGTTGTAGTGTTTGTTAATAAATAATACTTAATAGCTGTTTTGATTGTATAATGTTCTGCTGGAAATAATAGAATCTTGGCCGAGAAGAAAATAAATTTCTAGTAAAACAAAATGATCAGGATGTACTTATTTATGAGTGAAACTGTATATCAGTCAGCTTATTATACATCTTATATTAGATATTTTTTAACATTTCTTTTGAAGGAAACTTTAATATAATTTTAATTATTTTTTTCTAATATAACAATTGCACTTCAGTAAATTATTTGAACTCTATTAAAGATTTGTCTTTGTATTAAATTGCCCTGTTGGTATCTCCTGTAAAGGCTAAGATTCCTTCCCTCCCAAAAAGTGGAGAGGCCTAGTTATGACTCAAAACTTCATCTTGAGGTGAATCCCCAGTTCCAAAGTTCAGAGAGGTATAGTGTACCCTTCCATTACCATTATTCTCAGGTACCCTCTGATCCAAAGTGGGAGTACCTGTTAGAGTCAAAGGTCAAATAGATCTTTTAAGAAATTATTAGTATTATACAGGAATACAGCAACTATGTGAGGACACAGGATGTAACTTTGAAGACCTGCGGGAGGCGATGAGTGATAGGGAGAAGTGGCAAGAGAAGGTCAGGGTTATCCGTGCTGGCGGCACGACATGATGATGATGATGATGATGATGATATAGGAATATTTGAAATTATGTAACTGTACTAAAAAAGTTTTTTAATTGGAACTGTTACTTGAAACCATATAATTGCTTGAAAAAAAGACTGACTTCAGCATCTGTGTGTCAAATTTATCTGTTTGAAAATTAATAATGTTAGATAGGAATACTTGAAAGTACATAACTGTATGCAAATTATTTGTATTAAGAATAGACACTTGAAGCTCTAATTGTTTACAAAGGATTATTTTAGTTACTTATAAATTAGTCATACATAAATAGTTATTAAAATCAAACATGTACAATAGGATCGCATTTTGGCATTAAATAACCCTTAGGCAGTTGATATGCTATTGATGAAAACAGTCTAAAATTGTTTAATGATTGAACTGTATGTTATCACTATACTTTTTTTTCTTTTTCTTTGCTATTGACCACATTTGATAATTGAATATGAAATTATAAGTACTTTTGTATTATTTATGTGCTTTAAAAACAATAGCATGTATACATATTCAGTTGTTGGTTGTATATGCAAGTTACATAATATTTAGCTCTTTTTTTTTCTTAAATTTCTTGTAAAATATAATGTATGAATGGTTTGATTACATTTTACAATAAAATAAACTTAGCTGGAGCTAATATAGAAAAAAGTAAATTTTGTGTCTGAATGCTGTTTGAAAGAATATTTTACTACAGGTATGACTCAGCTATTTTTAAAGTAACTGAATACCATTGTGCTTTCTCATCAATGATATTATACATTATAAAATATTGTAGTTTGTTTCAATTAGAAATGTAGTTGATGTATTAAAGTAAAAAAAAAAAAAAACTTTATTATAATTCAAGATATCTATGTATAAATATCAAAATGTTTCTTTTCTCTATTTTTGCATCATATACATCTTTTTATTTTATAGTATTCAAGCCTTAACTCTTCATATTTTTTAAAAATGATACTGACTCCAGGGTTATGATTTTTTATGTCTTAGCTATTTTTTGTTTTGTAATCTACAGTTAAAATTATTTAACCAATTTCATTTAAGCAAAAATATTTTTACATGCTTCTTGTTTTGTTCATTGTTTTAAACTTGTTCTACCTTGTGCTTATGAGTGTTGTTTATATTAATGTTCATTTATAAAAATGTGTCCCTCTATCAGATTTAAAGTGTGTTTACTTTTATTGTATGGCTATTGCTGTTTTGTATTTACTTAAAATTTAACATTGGGGCATGCATTGATATAAAATTGATAATTCTTTTATATTGAAAATTGTTTTAGAAAAGTTATCGCATGTTGGTAAAAGTACTTTTAGTTTTTAGATATGACCATTAAAATTTTAAATAATCTTGAAAATATTTGGAAAATTTTCTAGCACATAAGAATAATGTTACTTTTTCAGATATATTTTATTGAAACTGAAACATCTGAAAAATTGTTAGATTCTTTTGCTAGTATTTTTAAGGTCTTATTAAAATGCAAAATGTTGAAAAATTCTCAGCCTAACCAAATAGGAAATTACCCCTTTTTTTTTTTTTTTTTAAGTTTAAACAAACTTGAAAAATCAAGTGACATATGTATTGATCTGTAGGATGAATGAATATGTTGAATAACATTTATGTTTCATGGCTCTAGATCATTCCCTTTAGGGTCAGGCTGAGAACTTTTCAGCACATCTTGAATTATAATTTTTATTTTCAACAGTTTATTTGATATGCTCAAATTTGAAAGTATTAAAATTATATTTATCATTAAAAATCTCCTGAAAACATTGATATATTCATAGAAATCGTCAAAATTCCTTAATTTATCTACCTATATCTTGCTGTTCTTTTAGATATTTACAATCATTCTTCGGATTGGCAATATTGAATTCAAAAGACATTCTGTGTAAATATTTATTTCTAAATACTAACGCAGATTTAATCTTCACAAATTTCTTAATGCTTGATGCTGTTTTTTTTTTTTAATTTTTTTTTTTTTTAATAGATAAAATCTAAGATTTGCTAATTATAATTCTTTAAAATTAATTTATCATTGCATTAGTTCGGGCTCTGTAAGATTATGCTATAAGCTTTATTTCATTAAAATCTTTCCTCCTCTTTGTATGTTTACTAATAACCATTTCAGACCAATTTACATTGTTCCATAAATAGTTATAACCATCTTTTAAATCAGCTATCTTCTTTGCTTTAAAATCTTCTCACCCAGCAATTCTTTTAACAATATTTTGCTTTTTTCTTATAGTTCTCTCTTCTTTTTTTTTTTTTTCTTGCTTTTTCTCCCTTCATTTTATATATATATATATATATATATATGTTTCATTATTTTTTTTAAATCCAATTGTTTTAGACTCATCTGTTGCTAGTTTATTTATAATTAGCCATAAATATATGATTGCTCTTACTTTTTGTTGCTCATCAACAGCTGTTATAATCCATTGTATTTAATCATCTTTATACTTATCCTCAAATTTGATATGCTATTGAGTTCAATATTTTCAAAATATTTTAAATTTGATTTAATTTTTATTTTTATACTTTTTTTTTTAACTGACTGGTTTAGGTTTATTAAATTTAAAGTCAACATTAGAACTCAAAAAATGCATAAGAGGCTGAATATTTTCAATTAGAATATTGGCTTTATTTTATTTATTGAAAAAAACCATAGCTACCAAATTTTAAATACTGATACTTATTTCTATATAGGTGCATGAAATAAGTGAAAATAATGCATATGTATGCTCCTGACATTCTTTGAAGTTTTGATTAAAAGTTACAATATTTTTACAATGCTAAATCTTATACTTTTTTAATTTAATATTTTTATAGTTTCTTTTATATTTTGATGCTTCCAATTTAATGAAATTAGTCTTATTTTAAGAAATGATATGAAATCAGTAAATTTCAAAAATTATCTTAAAAGAGCTTATTTTAATTATATGAGAAATCCATTGAAGTAATGAGAATTAGTTTATTTTTTTATATCTATTTATATCTTATCTATCTATCTATGTGTATGTGTATATATATATATATATATATATATATATATATATATACTAAAGTCTTGCTTTGAGTATATTATATATTTTAGTTTGTGTACAGTTAATTATTCATTGTAAATTATGAAATTAACAAAATTAATACAAAAATTATTTTTACAATTTGTCTTTCAATATAATCAAAAATTTATAATTTTTATGAATTGATTTTGAATTGCTTCAAATTTTCTTTTTTTTTTTTTTTTCTTTTTTTTTTTCTCTCTCTCTACTTGGTTACTAGAAATATGCATTGTTGATATAAAAATTTACAATTTCATTAAGACTTTTAAATAATTATATTTGCTAAAATTTCTCTAATCTCTATTTCCCCTCACCATTTGCTGCTATTCATGTCTGTAAAATGTGTCAGTATTGCAATGTAATAAGTGTTTGCGTTGCTGACCTAGGCCCTGCCTTGCTATATTGTTTATTGCAGCACTATATAGGAGTTCTGGCCCGACCTTTGGCCCTTAATCATACAGAGTACATCAAGTGGGCCGGGGTCTACCAGGATAGCCATGTAAGCTGGCTATTACCTCTTCCTTTTACTACCTCTCATACTTGCCTATCTTTGTAGCTACAGACACTCTTCTATACCAACACTATGGACTGCTGCTGCTACTAATGTTTTTAGATGTTCACTTTAGTGCCTGCTTAATGACCTATTGTATAATGTATTCTTGTCATAAACATGACAATGATATATATAAAAATGTCATTTATGTCTGGTCTGGTCTCTGCAATTGCTGCTGTTCTCATTGTTATGGTCATGTTTGTTGTTGGTTTTGTCTGTTGCATTGATTGTATTTATCTATTGTCTGTCACTGCTTCATTTCTTTTTTCTTCCTTTTTTGAGTTTCACTGGTTTTAGCCTGAATGAAATAAATGCCAGTATGCACGCAACTTGATTATTTAGAAATAAAAATTATTTTATCTTAAATACCTATACATTTGGCATTCATTTAGAATACAGCACCAGAAATTGAATCCATAATTATTATATTCCCTACCATAACTAATCTCATATTTAGAAAATGCGTACTATTGTTTCTATGTTTTATTATAATCATTGTTTTAAGTTTGTATTAGTCACAAAAGATTCATTTGGAATCAGTGATTTTTAGTTACTTTCTATAATGATTATTATTTATTGTAATAACAAGTACATTTCGCACAAAATCCATTGAGGCACTAATATTTATTATAATTGTTTTGAATCCTTCAATGCTGATAATGCATTATATATCATTTAAAAATTTTGATATGTTTAGGTTATAACCTTTTATTTGCACATAGGAAACATTATATAGTAAATATTTTCTTACAAAATGTTCTTAGAATGAGTTATTCTTAAGGTTAAAGGTTAATTTGTATAATTGGTTTGTTTTAATTCATTGAAGATAATTGATTTTAACACTTCTTTATTCATCGGAATTCTTATGACAATTGCACTACAAATATTACATGATTTTTAAAAAGTTCATGATAATTCAACGTTTGTTGTTTTATCTTAATTTCATTATCAAATTCATATGGTGAATGATATCCACTAAGTAAATATCATTATATTAAAATTTAAAACTTTATCTGGTGCTGATTCTATTTGATAGTCAAGTGATGTATTGCATTCTTATTTACACACTATTTTTAGAGATTGATTTTTAAATTACCCATATTATAAGCATTTGAGAGGGTGGAAAAAGCAGCTTTTAAAGATTATTGTCATAAGTTGAAAAATATCATTTGATAATTATAGGATTTGTTTATTTCAATAGTATTGAAATATACTTGACTGATTCAACCACCCTGGTGATAGGGCTTAGAAAATGCTTATAGTATCCCCTGCCAAGAAGTAAAACTCCCCCTTCCCCAAAAAAGGAAGGTTCCTTGATATAACACTAAACTGCATTGTGAGGCTCCAGTTCTGGAGCCCTAGGGACTATGGAATTACTCCTTCATTATCATTACTCTCAGTGGTAGCACCTGTTAGGATCCCATCTTTGGATCAAATACATGTTTGCAAATTGCAAATTATTTGTATTAGATAGGAATGCTTGAAAGCATATAAGTATGTGCAAAAAACTCTTAAGAAACAACTACACAAAAGCTGTATATATGAACATAGCATGAACAGGATTCTCTAACTCCTAGGAATAAAATAACCCCAGGCAGGTTGACATGCCATTGAAATTAATCAACCATTGACTGATTCAACTGTTATGAATAAAATATATTTTAAGTAACAGTATTTTTTTAACCTAAACTAAAGTTGTTTTTTCACTTTCTCTCTAATAAAATGGTTTGAATCAGATTGAATACAAATCAGTTAAACTCAAATAAAAATCCTGTAAAGTTTTAAGATAAAAGCCGGTAAATATTATAATTTATTCTATTTTATTATATCTAAGTTAAAAATTAGAATAAACAAAAATTTATTTGTACATTCTGAAGTTAGATTTTATATTGGTTGAAGGGGGAAAAAAAGGATTTTTCTTTTGATTTTTTTTTTTTTTTTCATTGAAAAATACAATATGCACGAGTATATTGTTAAAAAGTTTTCTTAATTTAAAATCCATTATTACTAGACCAAATCAAGATAATTCACTCTAAGTTATATTGCAAAACTGTGAGATTATAAAAGATTAGTTAACAGAAATTAAAGGAAAAGTTGATGCCATAACATGATGTCAATAATCACTGTTCCATTATTTTTTAACATTTGAATTTATATATATGATCACAATATATATTTTAATGGGTATTGATTAAAAACATTATCCATACCAAATTTTGGATATATTATGAATAAAAAAAAGAATATCTACTTAATATTTTTTTGTTCTTTTACATCTTCTCTCTTAAATATTAAATATCATATTTTAGAATTTAAATTGTAATATTGAGATATATGCATTTCTTAAAAATATAACGCTGAAATATAGATTTGCATAAAATTGTATCTAGATCCAGAAAAAATATCTGTATCAGTAACTTTGTGATTACTCAATTATAAATATTCAGGCTAAAACAATAATTCTATCCTAAATTTTTTAAACACATTCTCTACTTCTATTTGTTTTTGTTTTTTTCTGTAATTTTTTCTACTAGTCAGTCAGGGTGCACTATTTTTTTATTATTTTATTTATTTTTTATTTTTATTTTTTTTTTTTTTTTAGTGTTGTATTCTGATTTTAAATTTTCAATTATCTAGTGCTTGATGATTATTTTGACCAGGTGTTTCTGGTTCTCACAGAGGTTGGTTCTAACTGAACATTAGAAGCACCCATGAATTTATTAATTTTTTAGTTTTTATTTATTGCTAATTTATTATCTCTTACAGTAAAATTTGAAAGGGTATACTTGTTCTTTCTCTACTTTGATTCTTTTTTTATTGTATTTTAGATATTCATGTCTTTAAATAACTAAAACTTTGAAATGCATTTCATTTATATTTGCTTTTTATTTCAGCTCTTTTAAAAAAAAGTTTCAAGATGCTGTTTACATTTTTTTTTAATAATCTCTTTAAATCAAGTGTATATTTTATTGAACTTCACCAAGCAGACATTATACTTCATGGAAATGCTCTTTGGGTATGTGATGCTCTGTTAGTAGCATTTTATTATTTAAAATATATATCAATCATTCTTATTAGTTTAGCTCAAAATATAAGGCCTTTTCTAATCTACCAATATAAATCTGTAATTGTTATTTGTAGTTTTTGCAGAGATTATCACTAAATGAGCTCAAAGACCAATTCCCTCAAAGTAGTAAATCTTTTTTGAATCACTTCTCTTGCCTGACTAAAACCATATTTTGTCCAATCTATGTTATCTACAGGAATTTTTACAACATCTGGGTCGTCCTAAAGAAGTGGAATCTGAATACTTTCACCACTGGTCACTTGGATTAGATCGTTCGGTAATTCTTGCTGCTGCTGTTCCTGCAGCAGACAGCTGCAGACCATTGTATTTGGGAAGGCACTATGCAAATGACTTTTTATTGTTAAACCGCATGTTGCATCCAGGCCATATGGAATCATGAAAGTTGGTTGAGAAATTTCTTCAATAATAATCCTTTTTAATTATTATCATTATTATTTAATATAAAGGAGTAAAAAACAATGTATTTAAATATAGAAATGTTCATTAATTCTCATTGTTTAGTTAGCTACTGATTTACAAAATTATACTGATTTTATATTGTTATTGCCTATCATTAACACATGTTTGCTATATAAGATTTACTTAAATGTATCTTAATTACTGAAATAGATAAATTACTATAGATTATAGATTAATTAATAGATAATTACTACAATAGATTAATCACTGTAACATAAAGTACAATTCTAATTTACATACATTTTTCACATCAAATTGATTTCTAATAAATTTTGACAGATTTTAAATGAATATGAAGATTCATTTCCAAGTAAACTTGTCTATTTATATATAGAAAGTACATACACATACTATAATTAGAATGTTATGCAATCTATGCTAAAATGTCTTTCTGGTCAATATTGATCACCTTAAAAATAGTCTTTGAAGTTCTTTTCATCTTCTATGCTTTGTGAATGCAAGTTATCTAAAAACTCCTAATCCTAAAATTATGCATCTTTCTACATGTCAAATGTCTAAAAAAAAAAAAAGATTTTAAAAAAAAAAAAAAAACTAAACCCACATCTTAAGAATTCTAAATATATGGGTAATGAATGTTACATTAAATCCTTCAAAGTGTGACAATTGTTATTTGATTGCTGAAAGTTTTTGTTTGCTATTGGCACAGACATATACAGCTTAGCTTAGTTAAAGAGCATGATGGCCTTGCTACAGAAGTTGTTGCCTTTTTGTAACCAAGTTTTAATGCCCTTGAGGGCAATATATTTAGTCATTGTTTTGTATTTTCATACTAGGCCTATAAAATTTAGGTGACTTCACTAAAGCTATATGATTTGTTCTGATATTTGGATTCAGCTTTCTGCATTTGTAGTAGTTTTCTCTCTTTCTCTTCCATACAAAAGTAAATACCTGTTCCATTCCTAATTGCTTTGTTGGTTTTCAATACAAAACTCAAAATGTGCATTGATATGAAAATGCCCATAGTATATACATATGAATTTTTTTAAATCATACTCTAAGTTAAATAAAAAGGTTTTGTAGCATTCTCAACAGTACAAAATACTTTGAGCCATATTATATGATTTAAGCTATTATTGATAAAATAATCTTTGCGTAACTGGCAGTATGATAATTCCTTCTGAAATATATCACTGAAGACCTTCCTGATGCATCTAAGATGTATGATTGAAATTTAGATATAGTACTACTTTTAATTTAAAAGAAATTGATCTATTGTTGTATTATATTACATTTTGTTTATATGGCCAAAACAAAAAATACAAATATGATCGTGTATCAATTTTACAGTGATCTTTCTTTTCTCTTTAAGATGGAAATTTATTTTGCATGTTAAATGTCATAAAATATAACCAAGCTTGCTTTACAGAAAACTAAAAATTGGTATTTCTAAAGTCAGTGTTTTTGATCCAAAAGGCTGAAAATGAAGGTTGCAAAATGTATACAAGTTTAAAAGATTTTGTATTGTAGATTTTTTTTTTTTTTTTAAGACAAAAATTTTACTAGCAATTAACCATTTGTTTATGCATTGAAAAGTAGCAGATGCTTGTTTCACTTGCTTTGCATTTTCTTCTTGACAGGATTTTATATGAAACAAAAACACTATGATCTTTCTTCTCTTACAATACATTTCTTTCTTGTTCTTCCATATTCTCTGGTTTAGGTTTTAATACCCTTGTTATACTTAGAACTTTATTTTGGTTTAACTTAAATAAAAATGAGTAAACCTTTACAAACTCATATGATGCAAATATAATTTCAAGTTAAAATAGGGCCATAATTCAAAAGAGTATCCTACAAATGATGATATATCATTTTATTATCTGTTTTAAAACAATTTATTTCCTAATTTATTTTGGTTGGTAATTATAACCTACTTGAGCCTTCAAGGTGCTAGTATTCAAGTTGTAATGTAATTAGATATTATATTAGAAAGACTAATGAAACCAAATAAGAATTCCTATAAAAAGATTACTCTTATTTTAATTTTAATTCATTTCTATATAAGATTATACATAGGATTACTTTTAACACATTTAAGAATAAAATAATAATATTAGAAATCAATAACATCAAGTGATTATTTATTAAACCTGGTTTTGTTAAAACCAGTATGCAAATCATACATGCCATATAGTATATGAAACACATTGCAGAATTTTAAATGTCTCAATATGGGCTTATTTTTAGGCCAATCCAACTAAGCTAGACTTTAAAAGACATGGTTAATAAATAAGATGCTAATTAAGATGGAATAATGATTATTTAATAATCATTGAGAATATAAAGTAAATAGCTAAGGGGACTGTGATGTTGGTGACATTGTTTCAGTTACAGACATAATCTCCATTATAATAAGATGTTACAATTTTAATTTTAATTTTTCAGTATATATCTTATAACTTAAAGCATGTATTTAAAAATAATTAGATTCATTCATTCATTTTGATAGTTGAATATTAATTTTTTTTATCATATATCTTGGGGTTTTATCAGATAGTACTTTTGTTGTAAAAAGCTGCATTAAAGAGGTAAGCCAACAAAAGTATCCATTTATTTTTACATACACACACACACATGCACACACACACACACACACAAGCATATATGTGTGTGTGTAATGCAATGAACGAATCATTATGAAAACGTTTTTTTTCTTAAATCAGAAAAGGGCCTAGATACTGGCCTACTGAGCAGAATAAAACCTAAAATAAATATTTTCTCACCTCAGTCTCATGACTATAATTTTTATGTATTTGTAAAAAAAAAAAAAAATGCACTTTTCAGATAAAACATGAGGAGGTGAGAAAACATTTTTATCCTACTCTTCTGACCAGTATTTGAGCACTTTTCTAATTTAAAAAAAAAAGTTTTCATAACAATTTATTTCTTTCACCATAAAAAGTGCTAAACAATTATCATTTACTTGTTTGAGTAATCTTTAAAATCTTTTTGTTTAAATCAAAATATTAACTTCATTGATGTGGATGAAATACTCTTTAATTACTCTCTAATATATGTATAGTGTGTGTGTGTGTGTGTACAACTTTTCATAAAGTATATAGATAGTATAAGATGATCCTAGGTGGAAGACCAGACCCTGATACTTAGATCCTAAGCAGAGCACACAACAAACTCTCATCCTTGACAGAAGTATTGATCCAGATGTAAATAATTCTTCTTTTTTTTTTTTTTTCAAAATATTATGTTTGTAATAATTTCTATAATTTAAAACGGCGACTTAGCTTTTGTTTTTAAATTCAAAAATGGTTTTATTCACTAAGGTGAGTTTTAGTATAAAACTGGCAATCATTTAGCAACAAATCATATTATATTTACAAGATTTATATTAGAATTAATGACAAATTAGATCAAGTGTGTTAAGATTAATTCAATAGTTACATCCCTTGGGAAGCTATAAAGATTGGGTTGAGCAATTATTATTCAATTGCAAATTGGATTGTAAATTGTTTTATTCTCTAAATTAGAGAATTTTTGCACTAACAAAACTCTCACTTCAATGTACCATTTTTTTTTTCTCTATTATGGTAATAAACATACAAAAATTGTATCATTGCTTATAAAATGTGCTTTTAAATCTAGTGTCTCATGATTGCATGATAAAACTAGAAGCTTCTCATTGCTTAACAAATTCAATATCTTGTTGAATATTTTGACATTGATTAATTTAGAAATGAGTGGCAAATATTAATGCTGTTTTCTTTCTTTCTTTCTTTTTTTTTTTTTCTTTTTTCTTAGTGTATATAAATATAAAAGACAAAGATGTATGTTTGGCCACAAATTCAGGCTGACAAGTATAAGTTAGAAGAGTTTAATATATATGAGAAAACAAAAAGAAAAAAGTGAACAAGAATGATATGTTAGCAGGGCTAACTATATTGTTTCAGACATATCTGCTTAGATACTTCTCAGCTTATTCTGTCTAAAGAGAACAAAAGAAAGTAGGAACCTTTATTCTAAAGTAGATAAAAGTTTGTTTTTATATCTTGAAGTGTAATTTGATATTTTTGTATTATTCTATAATTCCTTAAAAATTAAAAAAATTACTTGGATTAATTTTTTTCTTTTCTCTCTCTCTCTCTCTCTCACACACACACACACATATGATCTGATATTATATGTTCATTTTATTCTTTTTATTATACTCCAAAATTCATAATTTTGCCTACTCATAGACTTCATATACAATTGTTTTCTTACAGCTTCACTTAATTTTATTTTCAGAAATATTTGCATTTTATTTTTCATTAAAAAATTAAGTCTTCTACTCTTAAAATGCATTTCATATTCAAAAGATCAACTATAGATTTTATTTCAGTATAACCATTTTAAAACTGAAATAACCTCAAGTAGGTATGGACATTAAAAAAATTTAGTGCATGCAAAAGTTCCAAACCTTTCTATCAAATGTATTACACCAGAAATATTTATAGCTGTTAATTTTTTTTCCTGTGCCATTCAGAAAATAAAATAGTTTTAATTATTTTGATATATAAATTCCTGATATCCTCTATTTCAGTACTTCTCAAGCTATTTGATGTGGCATACCAGCATGATATTTTTCCAGTGTGCCACAGACCTGTACAATATTTGTGCCATATCATTATTTCATTTCCAATCAAGTTCCAAACATTTCTGTTGTATTGTACTCGTATCACAGTATATGAAAAGAATAATATTAAACAATACAGAAAGAGTTTATACATTTTAATTTTTACATTATGTGTTATATATAATGATAATGTGAAATTGTAAACTCACTCTGTACCAGCTGTCAATTACGTGCATACCAGCACTAATACATATATACCACTTCTTTGAATAGCACTGTTTTTTTTGGGGTTTTTTTCAACTTCAAATAACTACTTCTTTCAAATTTAGTAATGTTGTTCAATAGAATGGATAAGTATTTTAATTAATATAAGTTTTTATTTTATGTCATCAGATCAGAAGTTACTATCATTTGAATTTAACTTTGTTGGCTTTGTGCTGAATGAAGCTAAACTTTAATTAATGACAAATGATAAAGTATAATTTTTCAACTAAAGTAAAAAAAAAAAATTAATTTAAATTTTATTCTCTGGAATATATGATAATTTTCTATTAGTTATTTATTAAATATGGCACAAGAACATCAATATGGGGCACCTAGTGATGATCAAATTCATTACTCAATAGTAATTGTTCTGCAAGACTAGCTTACTTCAGTGATGTGCCCTCATTTCCTATTAGTTATAAATGTGATATCAGGTGATCTACTTGTTGGATTTAAAATCATTTATATATATATATATATATATATATATATATATAATTGTCTCAAATTCTAAAAGTATTAAATGTTTACCACTGAGAGTTGTTTTAAAATTCGTATTGGGTACTGATCATGTATTAAAGTTATAAAATTGAATTCTAGAACATCTAATTTTTCTTCCTGGGCAAAAATTCTTTTATGTAAAAGCATCTTTATCTTTTTCAAATATTAGTGAAATTTATATAAATTTGGAAATTAGTGCTTCCCTCTTCCCAATGATGCAAAAGCAAAATTAACTCTGGTGTACATTTCATAAGTTTAGTCAAGAAAACTTCTATACATTACATATACATTTTTTCTTAAATTTTTATAAACTTTTTCAATTATTTAAAAAAAAACTTCAGTTAATCTAGAAATTATTCTCATTGCTTTCTAATTTAGAACATTCTTGATTTGTTACAATATAACATGATCATCATACATCAATCATTTGTATCTTATAACTTTTTTCTCTCTCTCGCTTTTTTTTTCTTTTTTACATAAATTATCTCTGCTTGAATTTTAAAACAAAAACAGTAAAAGAAAAAAAAAAATTTTTTTTTTGTTAATTTCATATACACAATTTAGATTGTATAATGCTATCTGTGATTTGTAAGCAATATGTTTTGTCAATTTTTTTTGCTTGTGCTTATATATATATATTTTTTTTTTTACATCCTTATTTTATCTATGACTTTCTTAACATAAACTATATTCACTCTTTTGAATGTTATATTATGACTAGTTTATTTCTTATCTAATATTTCTGAGATTTTAGATATATATATATATATACAAATCTTAGGTTAATATTGAAAATTTTCTCAAAAAATATTCCCAAAACCTAGATAGAGGCTTTGATAATTTCTATATAGTTATCTTATTATATTTTAAAAGTAATTTCCCTTTGTGAATATTTCATTTCATTCTTCTTTTTTTTTTTTTTTTTCTTTTTTTTTTTTTTTTCTTTTTTTTTTTTCTTTTTTTTTCTCTCTAACTTTCATTATTCAGATTATTTTGAGCATGATATTTTAGCTAATAATCTCAGATTTGTTTTCTGATTAAACATATTTCATCTGTTGTCATTAATTATCTGTTTGTGACTAGACTGTTCGAAAAGATTGCTATCTAATATAAATTTTACTATTTGAAATTTAAGAGAAAACTTATCTATATACCTTAATAATGTCACTCTTCATAAATATTTTTAAAAAAACAAAGCCCAAGCATGTTAAAAATGATTTATACTGTATTAAAAACTTAAATGTTCATAATGAACATTTATTTTAAAAGCACAGATTATGCAACATTTTTGAAAAGAGAATTATTTTGTTATATTACATAAAATTGAAGCTATGATGGTTATTTTCATTTTAGCAAAAAATCATTTTTCAAGATCTCCCCATAGTTCATACTAATTTATTTTTTGTTTTTTAAAGATGAGATATATTTTTTTTTTGGATTTAGTATTTATTTACCCTGAATCACTAAGGTTGATATAAATAACTAATTTTTAACAGAAAATTCAAGATATTTAAAAAATACTTTTAATAGATATGTTTATTTTACAATATTTCAAATTGATAATAAAGACTAATTATTTTTACTCTATCCTTTTTTCTTTACTTTTTTTTACAGAGAGATAAAAACTGTCCAAAATCTTTTATTAAAATTAATGACTTTAAAAAAGACACTATCACTTTCACAATGTTTTTTATATAATTAATAACAACATAACCTACTTTTTCTTGATATATGATGATATTATCTTCCATTTTGTAAGACCAAATAAGTCAAACATATCAAATTAATTCTAAATATTTTAAGACTATCCAGAACAGTCATTTAAGAAATATTTGATGTAAACTAACTATAAAATACTTTTTATAGTTAGTTTATCTTATAACAGTAGTCTAATTTATAAAGAACAAATTATAACACCTATGTATTTGTTCTATTCATTTTGATTGCTATAGAACCACTAAAACCAAAATTCAAAAACTATTGCTTCTCACTTGATTCTCATCTAAATTATCAGTACTAAATATACCCTAGCTAAAGGCATTAATTAAATTAGTTGAAAATGTATATGCATTTTAAGCACTTCTTTTTTAAAGATATTTTTCTCGGTCATTTAAAAGTGTAGCTTAAAATCAAATATTAAAATGCAAATTAAATGTTAAATATAAACCATTTAAATTTAGATAACTTCTCATATAATTAACATAACTTATTACTTTTTAATTGATCCAGTTTTTCTTTTAAAAGTGGGGGGAATGGAAGGAAGTTAGTATATTTTAAAATTTAGTCCAATCTGCTTTTATAAGTAAGGTGAATTTTTTGTGTCCATACCTACATGAAACTAAAAAAGATTTTTTTTTATTATGAATGGAAAGAATTTTAGTTGAAGTCGCAATCTAACTTATGTGTTCATTTTGCTTTTTGCATTAAAGAAAATTTTTTTTTAATGTTTTCACTATTCTGAATGCATTGAGTGCTGCAAAATAGAAGTTAGAAATTTATTTTATGAATTGATGCTAAAGAAAATTTGTAGTTAGACAAAGTTATTGTCAGGAATGTGTTGGCTTGTTTGAAAATATTGTACTTTTAATCTTTATTCTGTGTTCATGATATGATTTTTATCTATTTACTTATATTTTTTTGGTTTTTATAGATTTCCTATTCTTAGTCATTATGTTCCATTGTGAGCAGACTACAGTTACTACCTACTGATTTATCTACTAATGTTGAATGTTCAACTGGACCATTTAGTGCTATGTATCTTTCGCTATAACATCATAGCTAACTCAAAGACCTTACTTTGTTCAAAGGAATATCTCCCTGTTCTCAGTCGACCCTTGGTCCTTAAAAATGCCAAGCAAAAAGAGTGGGTGAACATCTACTCAGACAAAATGGTATCTATAAAACACCAATTTGCCATGATGTTGATCAGACAGCTTCCTGACTGATATGGTCAGTGTGTTGCTTGATCAAACAACTAGCATCAATGTCTTTGAAGTTCATGTGCTTTGGTGGTAGCAGGCTCACCCTGTAACACATAAGTAGAAATAAGACTGGGTACGTTCACTTTACTTAACAAACTATATCCATTTCATTTACATGAATTTTTGATTGAACACTTTTAAAGCAATATTTGAGGAGCAACAACATTCACTACAAATTCCTTTCATTGTTGCTTAGGTATTTTCTTTGTCCCATTCTGTTCCTATATTCAATAATTCAATTTCAAACATTCTTATCTTCCTGAAATTACTATTTTTCCATAAATGTTAGATTATTTTATATACTTATAATCATTCATATCTAATGCTTACAGAATTATTTATACCTACAATATAATCTGTAATACATATTAATTGGCATCATTTTCATAAAAAAAGGCCTTAATTTATTTGATTACACCTCTGTTGTTCTGAGCTGACATATGCAGCTTTCAGGATTATCTATATGTCATGATGACATTTTATTTTGAATTCTATTGGCATATATTACAAATCTAAAAATTCTTAACCCAATAAGTACCTTCATCCAATCTACGAGACTTTTACAAAAACCAATATATTAATATGTTAGATCTTGTCAATGTCCCATAAATGTGATGAAATTTTTAGCATATAATAGATATTCATATTAATCTTAAATTGTATATATATGATTTTTGGAAGGCACTTATCCTAATTATTAAAGAAAAGTTAAATATTTTCCCCTCAAATCCCAGTAGGTATTGGATTAAAATATTTGTAAATAATTCTATTGCACTTAATAGATGATTCCTTCAATTTTATTATACTGTTTTTAATTGGGTTAATACCTAATTGTTTCTTGTTTCTAACTCTGCCTATTTATAAAGATATAAGATTTTATCATATAATTTGTGAATTCTCATCACTAATTAAATACTGATTTGATAGCTTCAGTTTTTGTTCAACCATATAAAAAATTATCATCAATGGTAATGTTGTCCACTGTACAAATTAATATTGATTCTGTCTTATAACAGTTATTACATTTAGTGTATGAAATTTACACACAAATTTAACAATTATTATTGAACAATGTAGAGAAACTTAATAATGCACAAGTAAATTTTGAATGCACTCTTATAATTATTGGAAGGCTTAATGAATGATAAAATAGATTTCTTACAAAACATTTGAAATTTCTACTCAAGTGCTCTTTGAATTTTTTTTTTCCTTGATTGAAAATGAACTTTTTGAATTAAATACATTTATGTGTTTGAGCTCTTATACTTTTCTCTCTCTCTTTCTCACCTAAGAATAATTATCACATTTTCATCATTTTAACTCTGATGCCAATTGCAATTACACAATTCATTTTAACCAATATTTCTATTTGATTTTTTTTTATATTTTCCTCTCATACATGAAAATGTATATATGAAACCTGTCTCAATTGACAAAAGCAGGTGACTAGTACCCAGACTTTTCAATTATTAGGCAGGGTGATGTCTGTTCTGCATGCAAATGGCTACCATGTCCACCATTTAAATGCATCTCTAATCCCTTACTAGTGTGGTAAGTTTACACCAAGCTTGTATTTTCAATATCCATGGATAAATGTGCTCATATGTATCTCCAAATTGAAATTATACTCTAATTGTTTCGGGGTTTGTTTTTGTTTATTATGAATTTATATTATGATTAAAAAAATATATATATAAGCCACTGTCACTAAATAGATTTGTCTGTTTACCTGCTGAATGTGTACCACTGAAACAAACTGAAGTCTATAAAATTCATGATGAGTGTGATTCAAAACTGCACTATAACCAACAGTCTATGAGAATGCTAACAACCTTGTGTGATAGAGTGAATTCTAATTTGAAAAACATAGCCATGTATATAACATGTAACTCCAAAAATATACTTATAAGTAATCAATATTTGATTGAAAAATGAAGTATGGTTAATTTTATTTATATTTTGATCTTGTATTCTCTTTTCTCCTTATCCTTGACTCAGATATATACAAGCAATTTTTAGAATTATATCTATTCTTCTGTAAGATGAACAAGACATGGTTTAGAATAATCAGAATAATGATTCATGTCATTATTATAGTTAACTAAGGGACACGGTGGCGAAAGCTGCTTGGTAGTGCCAGAAGTGGCAGTACCGCCTTGAGTTACCAAAACTGTTATCACCTTTGGTTGGCAGCTGATGAGGACAGGGTATCGCACATGCTTTCACACATTGTATGATGAAAAAAAAAAAATAGTTAACTAAGGGACATGTCTGTATTTCATAATTATCGAAATTTTTAATGTATATTTAATTTATGTTTTTATATAAAATTTTAAGTATTTTGTCTCTTTTTGGACAAAATTTTCTTAGGGTGCTGATTTCTTATTTTGTCAAATATGAACTATGAACCTAGAAATATTTAACTAAGTCTTTTGACCTATATTATTGTAGAAATGTTTATCTACTTAAATACTAGATATTCTTTTCTTTCTGCCATTTCTTTTCTACATAGCTATCTATTTAGATTTTTATACTCAGCTGATAGATAAAACTATACCCAATAAATTTGGCTTGTAATTTTACAATAAAAATTAGGATTATTCTAGACACTACAACAGCTTTTTTATGCTTTAAATATAGCAAAACTTAAAACAAAATGAATTTACAAAGCCTATTTGCAATGGATAATCTTACATTCAATTAAATATAATTTTTAATGTAACTATGCAATACTTGAAAAATAATTACCCAAATTCTTTTAATAGTTTTAAACATTGATAAATAGTCGCATGACAAATGTGCACACAACAAGTTGCTCAAAGTAAATGTACAATAAAATTCCATATCAACAGTTATCAAGTTTTCCCCACCCCACAAGTAATGTCCAGTTCTGTTAGTGTTGACTATATAGCACTAGTATCTATTATGACCTTTCTTTCTAGTTTTAAAGTACTGGCCTATAAACCAGATAACCTTGGTTGAGTTGATTTTATAATTCGCCTTCATAATTTGTGAAATTTTCTTTGGCTTTTAGTAATTTCATTAATAGACAATTTTTTTGGCTGAAAATTTAACTTGAATGATTAGTTTTGCCAGCTCATTTACTTCTGGTACAAATTTATTTTTCTCTTTGATAACAAAAGTAAGTTTATCATTGATGAAATATATAAAACCTACAGTTTAAAAATAGATAAACTTGTTGATTTTCTCTTAAAAGATATGCAAATTTTTTCCTACATATCCAATATAATGCAAAGAAATTTTACTTGTTGGCGTTTTTGCTGCCTATTTTAAAAGAAATATAAATTTTGATCTGGTTTCAGTAAAGAAAGACATGTTTATGTAAGTCTGTAAAAGAAAATGTACTACAAAAAAGTTCAAATGCACAGGATCTTGTAATCTTATTGTAAATAAATTCACACTTATGAGTAGCTGTGCATAATTGTCCGACATGTCATCCTGGGCAAAAATGTTTTTGCATTGGATATTACTTCAAACTATCCCTTATCATTTATAATAAAAAATTTAGTCCGCTATCACTTTAAAAATGTTTTTACAGTCATAAGAAAAATGAAAATATGGTGAGTGAAAGTTTGTCAAATTTTGATTGTAGATTTTGCAACTTTTTGAATAAGGGCCCCCATTGAGCCATTGTCATGCACAGCCACATATTTTTCTTTTTAATTTCTTTAAAAAAGCAAAGGAAAACCAATATAGAAATGTTATTTTTATTATAAGAATAAAGATTATTCTTATAATAAAAATATTTCTTTAGATATTAATAATTTCAATATCATTTCAAGGGAAATATTCTTTGCAATATCAGATATCAAAAATTATCAAGATTTTTAAAGAAAACTCAACAAGTGCACCTTTGTTCTTGGATATTGTTATTCATCATTTTTTCTTTGAACTTCCCAGCATTTTTGCTTCAATTTTATGGTTTATAACTGTTGACCATTATATTTTTTCACATTCAAGTAGGTTTGCTGCTGAAGTTAAGATTTTTTTATTAATTAATCTAATAATCTACTTTAAACATTTGTAATATTTTTTTGAATTTAGTAAATATTTTTTTCTCTTAAGTTTTCATGGATATATGTGTGTGTGTGTGTGTGTGTGTGTGTGTGTGTGTGTGTGTGTGTGTGTGTGTGTGATTGATAAGATTTTGTGAAACTTGTTTTGATGATCTACTCGTACAAAATATTTGCTCTTTCTTTGAAATGTATACATTGGTATTTCTCTTATAAAATTTATTTTAAATATTTTACAAATAACATTTCAGTCTGAAAACTCTAAATTAATACATGTAGCTTATTATGAAACCAGAAAATATTAGTCAACTGTTAATTTTGAATGTACTTGGATTAGTTTCCAAATTTTCATTGTTTTTATAGTCATATTTCAGTCATTGTACTCTCAGGTCTTCATGTGTCTGCTAATAACCTAGGAATTTCAAGCCAAACCATTCAGTCAATCCATTAGGGGTAGATTGTTCTTGTATCAGTTAATTCTTCCAGGTTAATTTATCCCTGATAAATTGCTTGTCTCTTTCACTGAACCAAAGTATAGTTATTTATTTTCCACTAGAACTAAACTGATAACTTTAGTTCTCCTACTTAGTTTCATGCCCTACCCAACTGAGGGAACAAACTACTTCTATTAATTAAATAAAGGGCTTGATTTGAAATTTTTGGTTTACTATGACAGATCACTGGAAGGTATATAGCAATCAAGATAAGAACACTAAACATCTTAGTACATCAATGTATGATTAATTCTTCATCTCCCCAATTCAATCAAAAAATATGAAATCTCAATTATTCATAATGTAATACTGACTTTGATATATAACATTCATGTGATCTTTTATTAATCTTTATGATCTGATCTTTACTCTAGTTTTGTATGGCCACAGTAGTGTTGTAGAATTTATATTCATGAAAAATATTATCATATTTACAGCAGCTTACCTAGTAATATATTGCTAATTGTTTGATCCTCTGTATGCAGTTGGTGTGTTTTTTAAATGTAACATTATGTAAATTACCTATCACATTTAGTTATTGCTGTGTTTTATTAAGTCACTCAGCTGGGATTTAAATTTTGGGATCATTGTTTGAATATATTTTGATAAAATATACTTATGAATATCTACAATATATTATTGAAATATTTTCCTCCTCAAAATCTAATTCCCCAGTGAGATAAGTCCAAAACACTTTCATATTTCCTCTTTTTTCCTTCCACCTCCAGCCCTCTAAATTTTGTAATACTTTGAACTGGAATTCTTAAGCTTTATGAAGTTTTGATTTAGATCTCTTGATAACTTTTTAATAAAGTAATTTAGTTTTACTTTCATTATTTCTTAAATAAATTCATATAGTTTTATAATAAATAGTTTCTATCTTTTATCATCCAAACTGTCTTTCATTTGATTTATCACTGATCTTAATGAAACTACTAAAAATTCTTTATTGTCTTTTTTATTGATTTAATCTTCCTTTTTTTTTTCCTTTAAAAAGGAACAAAGATTTTATTGAAAATTGTAGACAGTTTTGATCCTGAAAACAAAATAGTGATAATAAATCTACCTTACAAATAAAATGTTATCAATGTATAAATTCATTTTGAAGTTCCAGTTCAGAGTAATGTATTTTTGTGTATTATCTCTTGAATTGTGCGCAGTAATAACAATTTTCAGTGTTGATACTGCAGTGTTGTCTTGTAATACTCTATTATATTTGCTAAATACCCTGCTTCTATTTTGTGTGTGTGTGTGTAACATATAAGATTCTCTTCTTTTTTTTTCTATTGTTTGATTCTCACCAGTTAAGATACAATGAAAATTTTTCTAATATATTGTTCTATGCATTCATATCACTTTAAAAAAAGAATCTTTGTATAATTATTAATGACCAAGTAGAACTCTTCATTCTATTTTGCTATTCTTTCTCATTTCAAAGTTTATATTTTTCATCATTTTGAATGTGTCTGATCTGTTTAACAAATTAATTATCTTTTGGGAAAATTTTAGCTATTATTTACTCTGTTGCTATTCAAAATGTTAATTTTCAGAATATCTCAACATATGTGAATAATAACTTAAGATATCTCTACAAGAATATCAACTTAAATAAGATATTTTGACCTCACATTTCTTTATAAATCTACATTCTTCTTACTTATGCAAAATATAACTTTTAAATTGTGCAAATTTGAATTGTATTTAAATGTTTGGGTTTGTTTGTTTTTTTTGTTTTTGTTTTTTTTGTTAATACTATTTAATCAAAGATTTTAACAATTCTAATATTAGTTGTCTAAATTTCTGAGACGAAACTTGATGATTTTTATCATTAAGGGAAAAATACATAGCATAACAGTTATAGGCGTTGGTTCCCTAAGCTTCTAAGGAGACAATCATCTGGAGGTTGCAGGTTCAATCCTGACTGCAGGCGAGTAACAATACAGGAATACTTAACACTTGTACCCAGTTATGGCTAATGGAATCAGAACAGGCGACTCCTGTGGATTCAATAAAGGACGTAGTTCGAAGTTCTGTGTAGGTTCCCAAGTTCAACAAACAACTGAAGAAGGCCGACGGGCATATCGGCCAAAACATTGTGGAAATAACAATAAAGATGAAGACAATAGTCTGAAAACCCTTAATGATAAAAATTCTAATATTTACGGCTAACAGTGAAACCGGATTGAATTACTTGGTTTAACACTATTTGCCATCAAAATTATTCAACGATATCCTGGTTTTATTTGTTTCAAAATTTGTCTTACAAATCAATGTATCTAGTTCCCAGTGAACAAAAAATAACAGTCCCATACTTTTTGATAAATAGAAGAATCATTTAAGATCAATAAAAATGAATTGTTTTTGTATGTTTTCAGGGGTTGAAATATACACATGTAATGAAGATATACCATATATGCTTGCGCATCATGTGATACTATCTAGGAATATTTGTTGACTTTTGCAGCTGGGAATTGTACACATACCAGTTGGCCTAGACCTAGTCTTAGCCAACTATTCATACCCAAATTTTGTATCTTGGATATAGTGATATTCTCCAATATTAGGCTAAAATTTACATCTCAGAAAATCGTTTGATACACAAGTATATATGGTATTTAAAACTATTTAGATATATGAAACCTTTATTTTATATGAAGTAAGATTGATGCTTACATTATGTAGATGCTCTAGATTAGACACTAATGAATCAAGATTTCTCCATGTTGACTGTGGTGTCTATAACTATGTCATGGGTTCTACCAATTGGCACATTGGAAATCTGAAAAATTTGTGTACTCCTATCAATATCATAAAGATTAGATATATTTCTACTAAAAATCTATCAGTAAGAAAAATGTCAGATTCATTTAGATTTTGCATTAAAGAACTTTTTCTATAGTTTTATCGGGATTACACAACTCCTAGATTTTATTCCAAGTTTGATCATTTTTTTTTAAATTCTTAAGACAAACTAATATATATTATATGTAACTTATATTGAAAATTCATTAATAATTAAGTTATACTAGCTAAATTAATATTTAAGATTGGAGTCTTCTTAAATGACTTTCAAGTTGTTTATGAATGGTGTAGAAAAAAAAACAAGGAAAATTCTATCACCTGTATATACACATACATTGTTTAAACAGCAAATTTTAATGATATTTAAGATATGTTTGCTGTATATGTGTTAAAAAAAAAGGCTCCTCCAACATAATTTCTTTTTCTTTTATTTTCTACTGATAAAATTACCTTAAACTTACTATAATTCTGTGATGCATTATTTCAGTGATCATCTTTTTATTCTGCTATAAGTCTCCAGCAGTATAGAGTAGTAAGGAATTTACAGTCATATTTGTGAATAGATTTTTGGGGGGTGCTTTTTATAAAAGCTTTTGTAAATTTTATATAAATGAAATTTAATGTTTTAGTAAACACATTTAAAATTGTTTATAAAAATATTCAAATAGTTTTTAAAAGTATAATTTTTTTTAATCATATCCTTCAGAAGTTATATGTTCAATCTAAATTTATTTTTCTTCAGCAATTTTTGAATAGGTATATACAAATAATATAATACTATTTTTACCAAAACAAAAAGAAAAAATATAGGATTTCAATGTTTTAGAGTTTTATGATGAATATTATTTTGTAAAACTTCTTCACGTGAAAAGAATATTAATGATCTTTTAGTTTGTTACAAGAATTTTCAAATCATTTTGACTTGGAAAAACTATCACTGAAAATTAATTATGGCTGGACTGCAGCATAAATTCAAGAAATAAAGAGAATGCATTTTAAGGTAACTGATCTAATGTTAGAGCCGAGCATTTGATATTTAACATTTGATATTCATTATTTACTTATATTATTATTAATTGATATTTATTATTTATATATCATTTTTGTAGTGAGTAATATCTAATCTAAAAAATAGGAAAAATTTAATTCCCATTTTCCAACATATGCATATTTTGGTACTGGGTTTTAATGTTGGACTTGTTGCCTTCTGGGGTTAGGGTTAATAATTTATACTTTTCATCTATCCATAATTATTTTTCAGTGATGATTTCCCCAAATCAGTGATCTGCAACTTTTGATGACCTTAACAGAAAGATTAGCAATATATTGTTTTTGTTTCAGTTGTTGAACAAAAATCTATTTTTAGTAGAAACTGAATTTATTATATTCATACTTGGGATACTCCTGTTTTCTAGAAATATACAAATACAATTTAATTTTTTGAGCTTGTAATTAATGTTTTTGTTCTTTTGTTTGTTGTTGCTTTTTTCTTTTCTTTTTTTTTTTTTTTCAAGACCTTTTAATTTACTAATAAATAACATCAATATCTATTGAAATCATTTTTAAGAAAATTTGAATTAATTTCCTTGTTGTTTTCAAAACCAAGTTTTAAAATAAAATGGGATAGTGTTTAGTTATAGATAATTTCTTACCTGTCAACCTCTACAACTTAACATATCTCATCAGTGATCCATTTTTGATTAATCTTCAGCCATGGATGAACTTTTGTCTTGATTCTTTGCTTATTGCTGCAAAAATACTATTACTACTATTACAGTTTGTACCATATTGTTTTCTCAGCTTTTCTCCTCCATCTTCTCAAAACATTTTGATATGCCAACAAATAGCATGTTTAATTATTACAATTATTTACTAAATGAAACTGATTCCAAACAATTTCCTCATAGTATGTACATAATAGTTCCAATCTAATATCAACCCATGATTCCATTTCTGAATCTTCCTGACACTTATCTAAGCAATGGACAACATCTCATTCCTTGAAATAATCCTGTTTCCATATTAGTAATATAATTCTTTTAATTTGATATTAAATTCTTTCTTTAAATGACTTTTACTTACTATTTATTAAATTATTTGAAAATTTACTAAAATATCCAACCTGCATTTATATTGAGAAATATTTAACACATTTTTCTAAAACCTGTTGTCACTTGCGAATGCCTTTTTTTTTTTTTTTCTTTTTTTTTTTTTTTTTACTAAACTTGGAATTTCTTTCTTTCTTTTTTCTTTTTTTTTTTTTTTTTCATTTTTCATTTTATTTTTACTTTTTTTTTTTTTTTCTTTTTTCTTTTTCTTTTTTTTGTGAAATACCCGGTCTAAAATGGTTTATTTGCTGGTTTGTAGGTGGATGGTTATTTTACCCATTGATTACTGCATGATAATCCCCAACCTATTGACACCTATTACAATGTGATATTAACATGTTGGTTATCAATTTTAAATAGATGTTGAAGAACCTCTCTGTGAGACCATACTGTTTTATTTATTTGCATGACACCTTTAACATGTATTTTTATGTGCTTTTTGGTGTCTTTTCTAACCATCAAATTGGCTTGCATGTATTATTGCAATTGTATATTTTGCATATTTGGTATTTGTGATTACTGTATAACATGGAAACAAATGCAAGGATATTTGTTATACTTTTTTATCCATTTCATATATATTCAAGTTTCAAATTTATTATAGACTGCATTTTGGTTTCCTGTTTGAAATTCTAAGAATAATTAATTACTGTCCCCTCAAATTAATTTTTAGAGACAATTGTACATTTGTGAAAAGATAAACTTCGCAATAGTTGTATAGAATGTATTTAATGTTGTACTAGTTATTCCAAATAATTAATAAATTTAGTGTTATTTTTATACCTGGAAAATTTTATTTTTAATTTATGAATGTTGACTAATTTTATATTTACAAATATTTGGTTAAAATCTATTTTCTTATGAATCATTTTTGCAATTTTTAATAAATTAATAAATTTTGTGTTATTTTTATACCTGGAAAATTTTATTTTTAATTTATGAATGTTGACTAATTTTATATTTACAAATATTTGGTTAAAATCTATTTTCTTATGAATCATTTTTGCAATTTTGTAATGTTAAAGAATTTGTGAAAAAATTCAAATAGTTTACAAATGATTTACAATTTTTCAGATTTAGAATTAATAATTTCTTGTGGAAATGTTTGTTTATACATATTGAGTTATTTGTATATGCTAATTTACTTGTTTAAATACAAATATTGAGCTATTCGTTGATATTAATTTACTTGTTTTAATACACAACTATCAATAATCACAATTTGAGGTAAACTTTTATAACAAAAAATATCATCTTGATGCATTTTGATTTTTTTTTTTCATATTTTCTTTATTCAAGTTTTCATTTTGTTTAATATATCTGTAAATGTTAATACCTTAAACTGAAGCATGCTTAAAAGCATAGAATATTTAATCCTACTTTAAATTTTAAATTTATTTCTTATTTCAATACAAACATTTCTCACATGAATTTTAAAATAACCACATGAATTATTTTTGTAAAATTTATATTTAATTTCATCTTTTTTTATCAATTCACTATTGCTTTGATAATGAATTTCTTTATGTAGTTGCATTTTATATCACCTTAACTAAGAATTATTTGGTTTGTAGGGATTGGGTATGATGACAACTGTCACACTTCCAGTGTACAACAGAACATCAGGCGCGGTAAGTTACTTTAAAGTCTTTAAAAAAAATTTTTGTTTTCTGCAGTGATAATGAATAAGAATATTACTAGGGAACATATCAATCTCTCTTTCACTCTCTCTCTACAAATAAATATATGTGTGTGTATATATATATATATATATATATATATATATATATGTATGTATGTATGTATGTATGTATGTATACATACATGTTTGTATGTGTATATACAAGAGACTACAGATATCAAAAGAACACATGAATTTGTTCAGTGGAAAATACCTTCGAATGAAACTAGCAGATTTGAAAGTGCTTATACATTATAGTACATATTGTATAAAAGATTCTTTTGAATTTGCTGGTTTCATTTGAAGGTGTTCTCCACTGAACAAATTCATGTGTTCTTTTAATATCTGTAGTCTCTTCACTTGCGTTCCCATCTTGGAAACTATTGATATATGTGCAGATATGTTGTACCAGACTTATTTGACCCCACCTGATATTCCAGAGGTAGTATTTTTAGAATTAATGAAATTCCCAACTACATCTGTTGAATTTAGTTTTGACAACATCATGTGTAGACAGGTGGATGGAATTTCGATGGGCTCAGCTTTGGGCCCTACTATGGCTGGTATTTTCGTGGGTTTCCATGAGGTTGATTTGTTCTCCAAATATAAAGCACCTGAAGTGTACTTTCGTTATGTTGACGACACTTTTTGAAGATGTCCTCAACCGCGAATTCCTATGATTCCAACAGATATGTCATTTCAATTTAAGAGATTGCAATTCCCAATTCGATTGGCATTTGCAATCACGATCAACAAAGCACAGGGACAATCTTTTAGAATTGTGTGGCTTATATTTACACACTGATTGCTTCTCACATGGGCAATTGTATGTTGCCTGTTCCAGAGTCAGCAATCCAGACAATCTCTTTATCTACATGGAAACTGGAACTACCAAAAATATTGTGTATCCACAAGTATTGGAAAATTAAACATTAGAAACATGAATTTTCTTTTCTTTTTCTTTTTTTTTTTTTCTTTTTTTTTTTTCTTACCCCCCCCCCATTTAAACAAACTGAGCCACAGCAATGCATAGCCGAGTACAGCTAGTATATATATGTGTGTATATATATATATGTGTGTGTGTGTGTGTATATATATATGTGTGTGCGTGTGTCTGTATATATATAGCATTGATAACTAATTTACACAAACTACCTTTGAATATTGTTTATGATTCCATTCCTTTACATGAGACTAAAATTTAAATCTCTGAATGTTTTATAATATCAGTATATACAGTATATTTATAAATTTCTTTGTTATGTAAACTTGAAATTTGTTTTTCCAGAACAACCAAACAATATTGGGTGTCATGGGTGTAGATATAACAACGGATGATATGATGAAAAGGATGCAAAGACATCAGGTATAAATTTGTTCATCTTTTTCACCATTAACTTTATTAAAACAACATATTTTTGAAGTTGTTTCACTCTCCTCTGCCATTTATTACATAACTCCATAATTCTTTCCTACTGTAATTTTTTTATCTTTTTCAGCAAAGAATTGCTCTCAAGGCTTTTTTTCAATCTTAACTATTATTTTAGTCCTTTTTGTGAGGATTACAATATGCCAACTGCATCCTCTGAGGAGGGTTACACCCTACTCCAAAAAGTTGTGTCCTAGGTATAAAACTAAAGTGCTTCTGAAGGTGAAACTTCAATTTTGGAGATCTGCATGGAGGTTGGAATACTCCTTCACTGCCATTATTCCTATTCAAAGTGGTATTAACGGTTAGGATCTTGTCTATGGTTCAAATAGATCTATTTAAAAATTATTCACGTGTAGAGGTACTAATGTTAATGAATGAAAAGACAATATTAAACATAGTGCTACAAAAAATAAAGAAATTTATTTCTTTGTTGGGAACTGAAATGTAGAAGGGGGTACAGTGATTTGTGTATCAGGTCACGACAATAAATGCCAGTTCTGGTACCAGCGTGGATAAAGATTTTTATCCAACTTGAAATTGTAACATGACAACATGGCATGAGTAACTGATCTGTGTTGTCTGGAATATTGTGTGTTTTTATAGCATCAAGGTGGATCCTGCGAGCATGCTTTCACTTTCAAAAATTCTTTGGGCGCGTATTTTAGAGACCTCCTATTGGTCCTAAAAACTATTTTCAATTGTTTATTTTTTAAACATCTGCATGGAGATCTTTGCGCCAATTTTGATCCGTTTTTTCAAAAAAATTCTTTTGACAAGGAAATTGCATCATTTCTTATACATGTTTGATATGACCATGTGCAAAAAATAATCTCTTTAGAAACAACTACCCAAAAAATGTAAATATGAACATACAATGAACACAATTCCCTAACCTGTGGTAGTCCAGTCATCTTGGGCTGTAGAATACACTGACTGTATCTCTGCAGAGAGGTAAGACCTCTCCAACAAGTGTCCTGGATATGACAATAAACAATCTAATAGTAAGGCTCCAGTAATGTGGGAGTTTTGGGGAATGTGGTGTACCCTTTTATTGCCGTCGCTCCCAGGTCTACTCTGGCCTGGAGTGGTAGCACCTGAAAGGGTTCTATCTGTTTGACATTTAAACTGAATGTAAACAAATGACTTATGCTAAATTGAATTGCTTGAAATAGAACCGTTTGATTATTTAACTGTGTGTAATCAAATGACTGATATTGAATTGAATACATACTTGTGATTTTATATATATATATATATATATATATATATATATATATATATATATATATATATATTGAATTGAATACTTGGAACTATTTGAAAGTGATACATAATAATACTTGGAACTATTTAACTTTGTTGACTTATGTTCATAAATTATATATATATATCTAATATATATGTATAAACCAGATTTGGCACTAAATAACCTACAATGGTTGATATGCCATAAAACTAAACCTCACCTGTATACCATTAAAATCAGTCAATCATTTAATATTATTCATGATCATTTTGAATAAAACTGACTTTCCCTATGTTATCAAAAGATGAAAATAGGCTACCTTTTAATATGGAATGTAAATGAATTATTTAAACCAAAATGATTTTGTATGTTTATGTATATAAGGATTTTTTGTGTTTATGAATATTTATAGAAATTAGAGACCTGTTTTTAAATATTTATAGATAATTAATAAATAAACATATAAAGGCTTGCTTTGAAAATCTTTCAACCAAATTAAAAAGAGAATGATCTGGAATTAGTGGAATTTTTTTGCAAAGAAGAAAACTTAAAGAAACTTGAAAAACTGTGTATAGGATAAATACATGGAATAGCATGTATATATTTACTCAACCCCTCTGCCACAGACAGGATGTGATAAGGTCAATTTTGAAGCAGAGTAAAGCTGGTTTGAATATTTCTTCTCCTAGACTGGTTGCCTAACCAAGGCTTAAGAACCCAGTGTTCTCTACTATTTCCCCATAGCTGAAGGAAGAACGAATGGATTCATGCCTTTCCTGAGAGCATTAGTGAGAAGTAAAACTCTAAGTCTCATCCAAGATTTAAACTCTGGTCACAGATTCCATTTCCTATGACTATAACTGTTACACTAAGTGTACCTCCTAATCTAATTATGTGGAATAGCCTGTACATTTCATATCTCTAAGTTACTTCCTTTTTATTTTGTTTAAGTACTTTTCTGCATCCTTTTATACACTTGTACCAAATAATGTATATTACATTATTTAATATTATAAAATACTTATTTGTAATGTATTCAATTTAAACAATTTTTGATATAATCACTCTATTTATTAAATTTTGATACATTCTATTATATTATGCATGTGGAAATATTAGGGTGAGTCAAATGTTTTGCAATATTTTGTTAATATAAAGTACAATTTGGCAGCTTTAGATGCTTATAGTGAGATTGTGAAAATGAAGAATCACATTGGACTGTGACATGCTTTGCTTGCCTGATAGTCTCCAAGTTTGTCTCTATGGCTGAATCCATGGTTTTTATGCCTACCTGACTTCATCTGATCTTTGAGGTTCCTTTTTAACCTGAGCAAAATATCTTGAACAATTTCTTGAACTCATAAAGTATAAGTTTCCAAATTAAACTACATTGCATGTTTATCTGTACAGCTTTCAAATCGTACATGGAGTGAACCAATGCACATGTCTGCGCATCAACTACTAGGCTATTACCAACCACAGCTTGAACTGCTTCAGTTATATGATATATGTGCCACAAGAACATACCAAAATATTGCAAAACTAATTGACTCGCTTTATTATGTTCCAAAGTTGCTAATAATTTGAATGATTACAAATTCTTACTTTTTTTTTTTCTCCAGCTTGGTCCAACTGGGTATGCCTTTGCTATCAACCGCAATGGTTATGTGGTTTTCCATCCTAACTTAAAAGTTCCAGTAAGTACTGTTGTCTTTTAAATCATGCATTTCAAGATCAACATGTATAATGTTTTTCCATTAAATTGGAAAAGGAATTAGATTAACTTTTTTTTTTTTGCTTTGTTTTTACAGAAAGACTGGAATAAAGATCCTCCAAATGTGGACTTCCTAGAAGTTGAAGTTGAAAATGAAGATAAAGAATTGGTCTGTATCAATAAATAACAACTTATTTTTCTCATTCTGCATTTTTTATCCTACTATTTTTAATAAAATAACTAACCGTGCAACTTTTAAAAAGCAAGTTATTTCAATGAATAAACATTTTGTAAACTTGTCAATTCTTTTTTGTTCGGAAATATTCAACATAAAATTGAAAATTACATTTTTTTTTAAATTCTAAAAGAAAATAAACTTCAATGCTACTCAATTTTTAGACAAATAACTTAATAAAATTATAGCTTGCTTAGAAATTCTTGCAGAAATATGCACCTTCTAGGCTCAAGTATCTGTTTTTAATGTCATAAAATGTTATATTAAATTAGAAAGACTAACAAAATTTTAAAAAGAACTCATAAAAAGATTACACTTATTTTATTTTATTTTATTTTATTTCTATATAGAATTATACATAGGATTGCTTTATATTTGTGTAAATATCCAAAAAATATTGACATTAGGTAAAGCAAAAAATTACAAAATTAGAAATAGCATTTGATATTATTTAAAATTGAATTATTACATTGAACTTATTTGAAACAGAGGAGGTATAATTGAAGAATAGAACACCTTGGGTACTAACTCTTCCCATCATTGCTAACTTTCATTGCTCTGTTTAACTAAGTTAAACAATAAAGAATAAAATGCAGTGATTTCTTTTTGCTAATAGATTTCTTTAAGATTTATTGATTAGATTTTGGCTCATATTTATTTTATTTTTTTAAATGATTTTTGCTCAGATCAATTGGCTTGGGCAGAATCTCTGCAGTGGGGTAAACATCCCCCCTTAATGAGTGTCCTGGATGACACTAAACCATCTGATAGTGAGACTTCAGTTCTTAAGCTTTGGGGAATGTAGAGTACCCCTTCATTGCCATTACTCCCAGGTCCACTCTGACCCAGAGCGGTAGTACCTGTTAACGTCTCATCTCTGGGTTGAATAGAACTGCTTAGCCATTTAACTGTGTGCATGCAAATAACTGATTTTATATTGAATTGTTAGTGTTACACAACAATACTTAACTGTTTAACTGTGTGCAAATAAAACTGTTAGTGTTTGAGAGCAGTACTTGAAATCCTTTTGCTGTAGGTAAATAAATGAGCTATGACTTGTTAAATACAACTTCTTGTTTACAAATCATATATTCAATATCTATATATAAAAAGAATTTGGTATTAAATAGCCTACATAAAATAACTTGCCATAAAACCTAACCATCCTGCCAACCTGATTCTTACTATCTAGAAAACAAAAGAAAAAACCAGAATAATTATCCTTAAATTGTTAAATCTGTTTTTTTATTTTCATAAATAAGTTAATTTTTTTCATTTAAAAAAACAGTAAAAAATATGTTTTTATGTGTACATTATGAAAAGAGGGAAAATAAAACAATTTTATTAAATAGTATTTCATCTATTTTTAAGATTGTGACTAAAATTTATTTGATCTAGTTGCAAAATTCTTCATAAAGAAAAATATTTCTTTTATTTACAATGACAAACTATAAATACCGGTATTTTCATTCAAAATATGAGCTGAAATTGAAGCAGGTATAATTGTATTGAAGATATCTTAGGCTTTGCAAAAAAAATATTAACAATTACGATAGATTAACTAAATAAAAAGAACATCTTATATATTCTAATATAAAAAGTAGATTTGTTGGAATGCTATAACAGATTTTTTGTATCTACAGTAGTTTTCTTTCTAATATCAATTTTTATTTTTATTTTTTCTTGTAGACTGGCTAATAAAATCTAAAAACTCAGTGCCATTGACCAACTTTTATTCAATTCAGTATTTCTTTTGGAAGATGTAACATATTAAACTTTAATACAGAGAATAAACTTGTAAAAAGAGTTTAGTTTCAGTTGTCACTAATGATTGGCATCATGTCCCAAATCAATAAGGATTACACAATCCAGTTTAGCTTTAAATCCAGAATGGGCAAAGTTCCTAAAATCCAACATTGGCAAAATGTCCTTTTTTATGTTTTTTGTTTATTTTTAATATCTTTTAATTTCTAAAAACAAAATTTAATTTTTTTATGCCTAATTTTCTTTTTTAGTTTTCTATTAAAGGAAAATGGTTTGCAGATTATTTGAAAAATAAAATAAGACTAAGGACTTTTGGTTTATTTCAAATGATTAAAAAAAATTATTTCTAATTATTTGAATAAATAAGACTTGAAAAATTAAAACTATTTTTAAACAATAAATACTTTATTATTATTTCAAATAAACAGCTCTAAACCTATTTTATTTTCCTTTGATAAAAATGATAAAGAAAAAATATCTAATTTAAAAAATATCCAATTTAAAAAGAAAAAAGAAAACAATAAACAACAAAGATTTCTAACTTTGAACACTCATCTATTCTTAGTTTTCAAAGACAAAATACAAAAAAAATTGTAATTCATCAATAACAAATATACTGTAAACAAGGTACTTTAATGTTAAAATATATTTAATCAATGTTACTAAATATAATCGATGGAATATTATTTTTTCAAAAAACAATCCCTCACTATAACAGTATATTTTATTGAAAATTAAAAATGGAAAAAAAATTATATTTTGATATGGAATATTGAAATCAGTTTTTTAGGCAAAATGTATAACTCAGCTGTTATCCTATCAGTGTTTTATTTTTAAAAAATCTTAATAATTATAAAATTAATTGGTATATTTACAGAATGTAATATTGAATATTAAAACTTATTTTGCAGTAAAAACAACTAAATTTATTGATTAATTATTCAATATTTGTTTTGACAATTAAATTTGAATAAAACAAATATTTCTTTTATCATAGTCTGAACTTTTAAGATGAAGTATTGTCATAATTATTTTTTGAATTATCCAGACTAGTATTCTCATTGTTTTGATGACCAAAGATTTCAGCTAATGCCTTGTACCTTTCCTCTTCCTGTATATTTTACATTAATAATCTTTGAAGAGAATCATTTATCTCACTACAATTTTTTGCTATAATTTTTACTACTCTTTGTTTTAATCATAAATTTTGTTTTAAATTAATAATGGACAAGATGCTATTCAAGAATTACTTGATGCAACATATACTGAAGGAAGGCTAATATGTAGCAATGGAAACAAGAAGTCATTGGATAGAAGTCTGAATAACTAATGGTATAAATCATTATCATAACATAAATATCACACATTTAAAGACCATCATAATAATGATATTATTATTATTTAAGACACTGATATTGTTTTATAGAACTTATTTAATTAACATTTTTATTTGATAAACTGAAAAAAATTTGATTATTACCCTTTTTTTTTTCTTTTTTTTTTTCACTTAGAAAAATTTGGTGTTAAGGCAGAATCTTTGTAATTAACTTGCAGTTGGGGGGGGGGGCTTCTGATTATTGTGATATTGCATTTCTTACTAAATGACTGTACATGACATGAATAAACCACTTTTTTCTTTTCTTGTTTTCCAGTTGCGACGCCGAATGATAGACGGAGAAACAAGTACTGTCCAAATAAGAACATTTGTTGTATCTCCAGAAGGGGTAATTTTTGTATTTTTTTAATATTTTACTATATTTTTTGTACATTATACAATACTAGCTGAAGATATTAGCTAATCTATTAGATATTATATTGAATTCCTTTATTTTGTGTTTGTATGTATCAGAGAACACACAATTTCTATATAGTTGTGAAGAGTTCTTTTTTGAAAAGAGGTATATTGATATGATAATTAAAGAATAAAATGAACTTTAAATGCTTGTAAAGAAGGCAAAATTAATTGCATATGAGGGTTAGCTGAAAAGTTCATAGACTGACCAAGATGCACTGATGGAATGTGATCAAATGAGGTTTATATTTTAATATAGACTTCCTTGTGGTCTGCACACTTCTTCCATCAGTTTAACAGTGCTTGGATCCCATTGGTCAAAGTTGTCATCAACAGCAGATAAAAAGTTAATATATATGAACTTTTTTGCCCACCCTCATATATACGTCTAATTATATATATATATATATATATATATATATATATATATATATATATATATATAAGGGGCTCTGAAATGTTTTCAACCCATTGACACTTCCTGTTGGTATGGTTCAAGCAATAATCTAAAAGAATTTTCGAAGTAAGTACAAAGATCCTGGAAATTGGCATTTTATGGTATAAAAAAATTCTTGCTACAAAATAATACTCAAATTTTAGAAAGAGATATATATAAAAGAGAGAGAGAATAATGAATACATTGGAGTGGGGGATTAAAATTTGCATATCATTTAAGAAAAAATACTATTCTTTTTTTTAAGATATTCACAGGATTTTGAATATTGTACAAAGTAATGATCCCCTATACCAAAATTCTTATTCAATGACTACATTTTGTTTTTTGGTGTTAAATCCTGAATCATCTCATTTCTAACTGATATTTCTTGCATATTTATATAATCTAAATATATAAGAGAAAAGGCAAAAGTGTTTATTACTCAATATCTTTTTCTTCCTTTTTACCTCCAGCTTTTCTTTTCCTGAAATTGATGCCCTTCATTGATAACACAATTCAGCAAGTTCATAACCTGTTTACTGTATAGACATAAATTGCTGGCAAGGCTTCTTTATTTTTCTACAGTACCAATCTATCAACATTAACTACTCCTTCTTCCCTTAGTAACTAAATTGTCTAACTGCATTGCACATTTTGATTGTTTACTATCACCTGGTGCTTAGGCTATCAAATTCAGGATAGTGTGACGGTAAATTGACTAAAATCCCCAAAACGGGACTTTATTTTCGCACGTGTGAAGATGGGGCAGGTTGGCACTTGATCCCCTATGAAATAAGTCCTCGTTCAGAGTTTTTCTCTCAGGCATATAAGAACTGGCATATTACGTGAGGGATTAATTTAGAGCCAGACTGACCGCCGCTGGCAAAGGGGTTCCAAATTTCACACTATCACACACCCACCAGGCCGCTAAACTTCTTTCCCTTAGATAACAGAAGAATACGGGCCTATAGGTCTTAGTCGTAATAATATTAATATTGTAGTAGTCGGCAACTCCGGTTTCCCGTGTGATATTTTAGGAATTAATAGGACAATTCTAAGCAAGATAACATAAGGCGAATAGAAGCTGAAAAGAAGCATGAAATAACAACATAGACCACATGGTAACATAGAAATACATGAATTCCTTTACTACAGTTATATACACCTTTCAAGGTGTCAAAACATATAATAATTGGACAGTCCACGAATATAAATGTCTTTTCTTGACTTTTATCTTTCTTCAAATTGAGAGAGAGAGAGAGAGAGAGAGAGAGAGAGTGGTAAACGAAATTTGGGTATAAAGGAAAATGGCCCCAAAGTTACTTATCTTATTTTTTTTCGACGGGGTTCCACTGGAGAATCTTTTCTTCTTTCACGGGCTAATAGACTTTGTTCTATTTTTTTACACTGGCTTGAAGAGCCTGGGGTCCTTCGTGTCTCAGTAATTCTTTTGTCTTCCACCCGGAGTAAAATGGCTATGGTTCGTCCGCCCGCTACGAACCCTGCTCAAAAACTCCTTTCTTACTATCTATTTCCGCTGAGGGGAAGGGGTCCCCACTTCCGTTTTGAGGTCCCAGCCAATCATTTGGCTTCTCTCTTCCTCCTTCCTGGTCAGCAGATTTCTTAGGGCTACTAGATTCCACCCAAGTCCGGTTACTGGGTACAAACATCTGTTGGTCCTCATCCCGACCTCTGTGACCCACATTCTCTCTTAACGGTCACTTTTTTGACGGCTAGATACTATTAATTCAAAACGGGAGGATAGTATTAATCTTCCTCCTCCCAGTGGGATATCACGTGACAATAGCTATCACATATGCTTGAGTTTTTTTGGTCCTCACCAAAATAGTTGATCAGATTTCCTCTTATACAGAAAGAACAAACCACAATAATTTTAAGACATAAAAATTTTGAATTATTGATTTTTAGATTGTCTATAGTTTTGAGGTCATTAATATTTTTATAGTTTATGGGTCATTAATATTCAAAGAATAGAATTCCTTCTTGCTTTTGTTGTCCATACAACATTCTGACCAGTACATTCTCCGGCCTTCTTCAAGTGTTATATACACCTCCATAAGAAAAGAGACACTTTCTTTTGTAGTGCAAAGCAAAAAAATAGTATCAAACAGAATAACAGATCGTTTTTTTTCTTTTCTTTTTTTCTTGGCATTGTTCAGATCTTTTCATTGAACTCTTTAGCATTTTTTTATAGCAGAAGTCATATCAAACTGAAATTTGTGCTGATCTTACTTATACTTTAATTTATATTACCAAAGAAAGAAACCAGAACAAAAGTTGTTTCTTATAGTGGTGCATATAATACCTGAAGAATGTACCAGTCAAAATTTTACATGAACGACAAAAACCAGGGAGTTCAATTTTCTGAATAATTCTTTGAATATTTTGATATTTTTTGTCAAAAATTATCCAGGTTTAATGTATTAGTAATATTTAAATAATTATATATATATATATATATATATATATATCATATTATAATGGAGATTGTGTTTGTAACCAAAGCTACATCTCCACCAACATCAAAATTCCCTTATTCATGTCACATTGTCCATGATTATATTTTTATTTAAATTGTTTTACATTATTAATACTGTTGGCCTTATCTACACACTAAGAACATAACAATTTTAAAAAAACTACCCTAAAATATTGTAAGAAATCATGAAAAATCTTCTGTAGTCAATAAACTACTATTCTAGTTAAAGAGTTGTGCTTTACTTCTATAAATGTAATTCAAATCATTATTTCATGGATTTTTTTTTTAATTAGGAGGTAGTTGGGGTGTAATGATTTTTGTTGTAGGAAGTGGATTCAGCGACTCAAGTTTAAATCCTGAATGAGGCTGTTTATGTTTCACATAGTGCTAATACCCTTGGTAAAAGTATGAATCCAACTATTCTCCCTTCAGCTACAGATAAATAGTAGTGCAGACTGGGATTTTTATCTTGGTATGGCAAGTGGTCTATGAGAAGGAAATTTCTAAATTCAAATCCCAGATACACTGCCTGAGTAACATTCCTATTATCAAACCAGGTTACAAGATAAGTCAGTCTTAAATTTAAATTTGGTACAATATTTGGTGTCAATAAAAAATAAATACCCCTATGTTCCTAAGTTTAACATGATTATTTATGACAAGTATCATAGTTAATTTGCTGTTAATTTATTTTTCTTATAATCTTTTCTTTTGAATCTTGAGCAAAAAAAAAAACACTATTTTCTATTCATTTTCAGGTATTATCATGATGTTTGTATTCTATATATTCCTGATTAAGGTTTTTTATACTAGAATAATTATTACTTAGAAAACATTTGATGTTGTGTTTTCATTCATAATTGATATTATGTAATTTTTGTATGGTCTTACGACAAAATTAACTCTTATCTGTGCTGATTACCAGACATGTGTGTGCGTGCGTGCGTGCGTGCAAATCTTTTAGATTGCAACTTTAAGATACAGCATTGCAAGGTATATATCTAGTATGGGCAAAACCTTTTCAAGAAACAGGCCACATGAGACATAGCTCATCAGGCAGGCTGCACTACTAAAAAAATCCATCATGATTTTTCATTGAAAGTACCTCAACCATTTTCACTACAGCTGACCATATGTGTAAGCATCTGTCTTAGAAAAAAGGGAAAAGTTGGGTTTCTTGGATTTATTTCTCTTCAGTAAAAAGATCTTTCCTATAAAAAATTGAAGTCTGGGTATATTATTATCTCTGATGGCAATGTGATTAACACATGCTACTACTGTAATACTAAAATAATTTTTAAAAAATGAATACTTGAAAAAACAATGTATTCAGTATGATATGGTCCAAGTCCATATATCAAAAATTTTTATAAATTTTATTTTCTTTGTGAAATTAGGTGGGCCAATTGGAAAGCCCCCATGGGCTGCAATTTGTCCCTTGACTGATATAGATGATAGTCAATCTCAACTTATTAATGATATCTACTCCCTAATTTAAGTGATCTTTATATATCTTTATATTTTCTTTATGTCAGTCTAAAAATTATCTAATTAATATTTTTTTCAGAAAATTACAAACTTAATGTTTTTTGTTTTGTTTTGTTTTTTTAATTCTTTGAACAGGTTTTCATAATCCATGCATTTTCTTATATTTATAGAATCATGTTTGGGAAGAAAACAGAACATATTCTTTTACTCCTATTAGTGAAACTTCGTTTAGGTATGTTCAATTCTTAATCTTTTAGAAAAAGTTTTGCTTTTTTTATTATGTGACACCATTGTAAAAAACAAATTGGCTCAAAATTAATGCTTTGGCACATTTTACAAAAGCCTTTATATATATATATATATATATATATATATATATATAATGAGACATTAAAAAAATTAAAACACTTACCTATGGTGTCTCACAAGTTTTTTTTGTGTTTTTTTTATTATTATTATAATAATAATAATAGTAGCAGCAGCACTCCTTATAGATTTTGGAATGCTGTAATAAAATTCATTTGAATTTGTAATGTTCAGAAAAAATTAGAGAATAATGGACTCTCATTTCCTATAAAAACAACTGTAATTTTTTTGTCTATAATACACACTTTTTTCCAGATTTTTAAGCTTAAACAGTAGGGGTACATATTATAAAAAGAACAAACTATTACTTTTTTTTTGCTACTTGTGTCACCATATTCTGAATGGCATGACTAAAAGTAAATTATATGATCCAAACTAACTAATGTGTAACAAACACTTCTGTTTTATACCATTACAAAGAAATTGCTACTGGAATGTATGTTTGGTTATAATTTGTTTCTGCTATGATGAATTTATTTTCACTGTGAGTTTGTTACATTTTTGGAGGGAAATGTCCTTACCTTTGCCCTAGATACTGTGTAAATTTGGTGTTTTGAACTATAAAAATTCTTATTTTTGTCAATACAAACGAAATAAAAAGTTATACAAGCATTCAGTATCATTTTAGCTGCTACAAATTCTACAAAGTTATTGCATATTATACATGAAAGTTTGTTTTTTTTTTCCGGAATTTTGTTGCGAGAAGTTAGTGGTGCATATTATACATGAACGCATGTTATACACAACTAATTACAGTAATTTTATGTAAATAATTGCCTCATAAGTCCTAGTTTTAAACTAGAAATAACCTGTAAGAATGTTTTGTTTTGTTTTTTTTTTATTGAGAATTAATTCTGTAACATGATTGAGACGTGTAAAGATCTTTTATTTAATAACTTAATTTTCTGGTACTTGAATCATGAAAATTAAATCTCCATAAGTATATACAATTATTTTGATTTTTATATTTTAGTTAAACAGGTGCAATAAAGTTATAAAATTTTTATATTTGTTTTAGTCTTTGTGTGACAGTTCCAACTGACATAAAAAATTATATGCAGCCTTTAGGAATTACTGGGGTTGAAGGTAAGTTATTTTCAGTAAATATTTTTGAATTAATAGTAAATATTTTTTTTAACAAAATTATTGGCTATTTTAAATGTATTGATCTATTTGGTAATAGTTTTATTGAAAATATCATCTTTGTATCCTAAGTAGATATCAAAATTCAAAATCGTTGCTAAGTTTTCTCTTGTTAGTCTTGTACATGTTATAATGTTATGATCTAATTTTAATGATCTAAAATATGATATGAACAGTGTAATGGTTATTATCATAGGAAGTATATACATTGACCCGAATTCAAACCCTGAACAAAGCAGTTTGCATTTTCAGAAGCACTAATAACTTAGGGAAAGGCATGCATCCAAGTATTCTCTTCCTACCAGTTATGGATAAATAGTAAAACAGACCCAGCTTTTTAACTTTGGTATGACAACCAATGTAGGAGAGGTAAAACTCTGACCTGTTATGCAAATATGGCTGGAGACCACTTTCAAACACTAATCCCTGAGAAACCTCACACATGAATACACATGCAAAGCTGGCTTAACCCACATCAGGTGAATGCCATTACATGCACATGGTATGATTGAAAAAATTCAGATTATGTTGTAATCTTTGTGATAAACAAGAAATAAAGTGAGTTCAAACTGAATACACAGTTTAACAAACTGTTTATACTCCTTTGCTGCAATTATTTTTTCTGTACAAATTTTAAGTTAAAAAAAGAAAAATGTGTTAATTAATAAAATAGGCTACTGTGTATAAAAATAACAATGTTATAACTTAATATTTTTATTCATTTTTATTTCTTGTACTGAGAAAATATATTGTCTCTGACAACTTTCAACCAGAAGGTTATCATTATGATTATGCATATACTACTTACCCCCAATACATATCTTGCCCTAACTGCACCTCTGCAGAGGAGTAAGACCCCCTCCAACAAGTGTCATGGATATGATACTAAACAATCTGATGGTGAGGTTCCAGTAATGCTGGGGCTTTGGGGAATGTGGAGCACCCCTTCATTGCCATTGCTCCCAGGTTCACTCTGACCTAGAGTGGTAGTACCTAATAGGGCCCTATCTATGGGTTAAATAGAACTAAACTGTGTACTTATGCTAAACTGAATTATTTAAATTAGAACTGTTTGACTAAACTGAATAGCTTGAAATAGAAATGTTTTTGACAATCAAACTGTATTTACATTTAAACTGCATACTTATACTAAACTGAATTGTTTGAAATGGAACTGTTTTTGACATTGAAACTGTACTTACACTAAACTGAATAGTTTAATATAGAACCATCTTGACATTTAACTGTGTGTAAAGAAAATTTATACTTATACTAAACTGAATTGTTTGAATTAGAACTGTTTGTCTAAACTGAATAGTTTAAATAGAAATGTTTTTGACTATTAAACTGTGTACTCATGCTAAACTGAATTTTTTGAAATAGGACTGATTATTTGTTTTTAAAAAATGGGTTTGGCATTAAATAACCTACAAAGGTTGATATGCCATCAAATCCAAACAACCAACCAACCCAACACATTTGCATGGAAATATCAGATAATCCAAAATAGACTGGATAGAATGTGACATGCATAAAATGTATCCTTTTATATGTCTTCACAACTGCACAAAAAAAACTTTACACCATGCAAGAAAATTTTATTACCCACAAATTTTAAAGATTCAAAAAAAGAAAAAAATTGTTTCATAAATTAAAGTAATGGCCAAACAAGCAGTCATCATATTACTATTGCTATTTGGATTCATAAACTTTAGGCAAAAATCAGTGATCATCTGAAAAATAATAGTATTTTCTGCTCTCTCTTTTTGGTCCCACACAAGTCATGAAAAAAAATTAAAGGGACCATTCTCTAACAATTATTATAGTGCAAAATATACTAAAGAACAACTATTAAAAAAATAAAACATAAAATAGAAAAAATTTATCCATTATCACTCCAACAATGAAGATTTGTAAACCATAGTTCATCTTGACACTTCATAAAAAACCATAGTTCATCTTGACACTTCATAAAAAAACCATAGTTCATCTTGACACTTCATAAAAAATCAATAATTTTTACCAATTAGGAAACTACCAAGTAGTGCCAAAAAGGCAGCTTTCCAACCTTATCTCTATACTACTTAGTTTTCATTAATTTACACTTCTTATGCTGAACTAATTGGAAAATGAATACTATTTGGCCACATCCATTGCATAATTTATTTCCTGTCAACAGAGTTTAGAATACACCAATTGTATCACCTACAGAGGGGGTAAGAAACACAAGATGGCCTGGATATGCCACTAAACTGCATCTGGTGGTGAAGCTGCAGTCACAGATCTCTGGGAAGTATAGAGTACCCTTTCATTGGCATTACTCCCTAGTTCACTCTGACCCAAAATGGGGGTGTCCTCGTGGTGTAATGGTTAAAGCAATGGACTGCGGAATCGTAGTACACAAGTTCGTACTCCAGTTGCGCTATTACGCTCACTTTCGGGCAAATACCCTTGGGAAAGGTATGAACCCCCTTATCCTCCCAGCTATGGGTTAAATAGTACCACTACTGTTCTTCTTGGAGAATGGCTTTGGCATTAAATAACCTAAAAAGAGTTGATATGCCATTAAACAAAGAAACCAAACTGACCCAAAATGTAGTCTCATGTATGAGTCAAATAGATCTGATTGAAAATGATTAGTATTGGTTAGGAATGCTTAAAACCATATAGCTGTATCAAATAAAAGTTTTATTTAATTGTTACTTTAAACCATAATTGTGCATAGATAATTAGTATTAGATAGGAATGGTTTAAATTATTAGTATTAGATTGGAATACTTAATGATATATAACTGTGCAAACAAATGACTATTATAGTCAAAGAAAGTGCAATTAAAATATTACAGTAGAACATTAAAAGAATAATCAGGATTATAATCAATTTACAAATGAATCAAACTTTTGCATTAAATAACCCATAAAGAGTTGATATGCCATTTAATAAGCTTAAACAAGCCTTGAATTTCCTTATTGATCATAGGAATAACATTGGACTTTTCCATAATGTCTTCTTACAGGTTAGCAATGTCTTATTCTACCATTAAATCCTATTTTCAGGTAAAAGTCTGTTACGTTCTAACCTGTCAGCTATGTTGGTTGCACCTTGGTAAGTAAAAGTTATCAATACATGAAGTAGATTATTATCAATTATTATTTTGCTTGTACTATACAAGTATGTTACTTATCATTTTGCATCTTAAATGCAGTTTAGCTATTTAGAATATGCAATATTTTATTCACAGTTGATCTTAAACTTGATCTAATAGAAAACTATTTAACCAATGATTTTCAAAACTTGAAAATCATATACCTTCTGATTTTTCAATGAAAACATCAAAAAATGATATATATTCTGTAATATATTTCTTGTACTCTAGCTGTCACCAATATCTTGTTTAACAATATCAAGTTTATCTATTCCTCTTTATTTTCCAAACTTATAATATTTAATGATGAACCCAACTTTCTTATAATAATGCACAAAGCAAAATTAATGACTTTTATTATAAATAATTAATTATGGTAATATCTTATAACAATATTCAGTACTACTGCTATTTTGAATGATTTGTATCCCAATCACAAATAGAGTGAGTCAAAAGTTTTGCAATATTTTAGTAACTTATTTGCTTTATTCTTCAAGTTGAAACAAAAGCAGCCTAGCATTCAAAGTAGAAGCAATCATGTTACATTGTCTGTAGCCACCTTTCTGCTAGTTCTTGATTCCATGCTTATACGAGTTCATGTTCTTCAATGTGAAGAACTCCTTCACTGAAGCTTACACCTCCTCTTGATTGTTAAAGCATCACAATTACAGAAAGTGAGCTATGAACTAGAACGAGTATTAATCTAAGGAAACTAGGTCTAGACTATATGTTAGGTATGGCATTGGTTTGATTCCCTCAACTTTCTGAAGTTTATTCCAGAAACCAGCACATATGCAGATATAGCAAAACTTTTCACTCCTCCCCATTATGATAAAATGAGATGGAAAGTTATACATAGAAATCTATACAAATGATTGAAAACTTCCTAAATATTAAAAAATTTCATAGATAAATAAATTTACAAAAGCATTGTAAGTAATCAATATTTGATCAAGAAACAAAATATAATTACATAGTAGAAAGTACATTGGAATATGAATAAAATGAACTAATTTAATTCATTTTTCAATTTCATTAGCACAAATTTTCATTTTCTTAGCAAAAATTCAGGAATTAGCACATTAGTGGATGAAGCCTTCTTATGGACTATTTCTTTAAATTTTCAATTAGATTTAGATCTGGACTGTTTATTGGCCATGTCATTGATTTTTATATGCCTTTCCTGAAAAAGAATTTAATCCTCTTTGCTCTGTGACAAGATGCATTATCATCCTGAAAAATAACTTCATCACCAAACCTATTTTCTATTAATGGAATGAGAAAATTATCTGGGATTTTAATGTACACATGTGCATTGATTGCTATCTTCCCTGGTCCTTTAAATGATATGCAACCCCATATCATGAATGACTTGTAAAATTTACTTGTTTGCTTCAGGAAGTCATCTTTATAGTTTTCATTTAAACTATACCAGTGTCATCACTTTGGCCAATACAGATTCTTTATTCATTACTGAATATCACTTTCATCCAATTGTCCACATACTATGTTTGTTTGCCTTTAGCCCATTTTTTCTGCTTGTGTGTTAGTGCTGGTTTCCATTTGTCTTTTCTCTATGTAAACAAAGGTATGTTCTTTAATTTTTGACAAGGGTAGTACCTTCAGAACATTTGAAGAAACTTATCACTTTTTTATTTTAAAAAAAAAAATAATAACTAAAAATAAAAACCTTAAGTAAAATACTAGTTAACTCTCATTTCCTCAAAATAAAACTGACTAATCTGTGTATAGCATGATTGCCATTAAGACAATTTTTTTGGTTGTTAACTGATATTTATAATTGTTTCTCACCACATTTTAAAAGTATTTTTATACAAAATAATTCATATTGTCTTTTGTTTTGGTTTTCCCCCCTTAGGGATTATTACAATGGTTACACACAAGAGAAAAATGTTACCATGACAACAGATGATCTAATTAATGTTTTGGACAATTCTGATTTTGACTGTAAGTAAATTGGTTCTTTATGTCTCATAAATAAAAAAAATTACCTTTCACTCTATATTAGAATTTAACCCTATTGGATATCTTTTCTGTTTTTATATGTTGGTTTGAAAGTATAAAGGTTAATTAAGAGCTAATTGTGCATAATTTTTTTTCCTTTAAAAATTAATAATTTGCTTTAAAGCATACTGTTCCTCTTTAATAGATTTCATCACCCCATTGGCAGGATTTAGAATACACTGACTATCCTCTGCTGAGAGGTATCCTCCCTCCCACAGTGGTAGTACCTGTTAGGGTCTCATCTATGGGTTAAATAAATCTGTTTAATTGGAATACTTGATATCCAATAACCATGTGCAAAAAAAAAACTCCTAAGAAACAACTACACAAAAATGGAACTATGAATGTACAATGAATGCAACTCCCTAACCATGCCATTAAAATTTATCAATCATTTAAAAGGTTTCAAGATCACATTAATCATATCTAGTCTGTGTAAATGTTTACAAACTGTTTATGGAAGACATTTCTAAAATAATTTAAAAGTAAGTCACTGGCATGCCACAATGCTTTATAGAGAAAAGAGTAGGAATTTGAGTAAACCACTCTCCTATAATTACCTTACTTACCAAGCAGTAAAGCTGTTATCCTCATAACCAACCTCGACATAATCCAAAAAATATTTTAAAAATATAATATTTTCATATTTTTTTATATTACTATATTCTTATTTATATGAATAAAGGACCTCATGAAAAACTTGACCTTGGGCCACATAAAGGGAGAAGTAAATATTCAGATAATAGTGGTGCTTTTTATTCACAACTCACTCTGGTCATTATGTTTTTGTAAAGATAACAAGCTAAGTCATGGTTGAAAAGTAAATTGAAATGGAGAAAAATATTAAGACTAATAATAATAATAAAAAAAAACAATGTTCATATGATATATAGGTGTGTGTGTGTGTAAATATTCTTTTGTATTTAATTTTATTTTTTATTTATTTCTTTTGCTAGTTGATCCTCATCTAATGCAATTATTATACTGGGATGCCAATATCACCAAAAAGATGGAACTCTACTGGAATGATGTTGATAAAATTAACTCATTCAAGTTTGTATCATTTTTTAATCACTATCAAAACAGCATATCCTATATTGAGTCTTTGCTTTGAGCTTTGATTTATTTCTATATTTTTTAATTTTTTTTTATAGAAAACTATTTTATCTATTTCTATTTTCTTCTATTAAATTTAATATCATTAGTAGATTATTTATATATTATTTAAATTATTATATTATCATATTTTATATTATGTCACTTTTATAAATGATTATGATTCTCTTAGATTTATGATTATGATAGAATTACCTATTTATTTTTTCTGTTTATACAATCTGACAAGGTTTTTTTTTTTAATCTGATATATATCTCAAATTTTAAAAAAAATGTGTGTGTGTGTGTGTGTGTGTATATATATATATATATATAGAGAGAGAGAGAGAGAGAAAGAAAGAGATGTTAGTTTCATGACTATAATTTTCATGCAATGGTAAAAATAAAACAATCTTCAGACTAAACACATGCAGGTTTCTTCTCAAAGATTTTTTTTCTTTGTATTGGCTGTGAGAAAACTTTAAGTATTAATACTCAACATTTGAACACTTCCCTGTTTTAAGAAAAAACATAGCTTGTTCTTTTACTATCTCTAGCTTTCTCTCTCTCTCTCTCTCTCTCTCTATATATATATATATATATATATATATATATATATAAAGAGAGAGAATGTAGATTGTATTATGTTTAATATTACAAAAAGACTGAATTTTATCAAAATTACATCTTAATTTACAATACAAAAATTTCTTTGAATAATTATAAAACTAAGACAGAAGAAATTTTAATTTCAAGTCTTCACTTGTGTATTAGAAACAAGAATAAGGTATTCTTTATTCTTGTATGTGTGCTGTTCTTTGATGTCATAGAGATAAGGAACCACATGAGTTGCAATCCCTTTTCTGAATTCTTATATTTTCAAGTGTAAAAATTTGAACTTTTCTGGTGGGGATTTAATTACTAACAGTTAAGATATCATCCTTACATTGAATTATTTGGGTGATTCTTGTGGTGGGATGATCAGTGACAGACAAGCAGATCATTATTAATGAGTTTGATTCTCAAAGAGTACCAAATTAAGCTATACTTTATTCAGTAATTTTAAAAATGTGCTTAATTCAATAATTTTAAGGAAAAATATCTGCTCTATTGGTGGGGCTTAGAATATACTGACTGTATCACCTGGAGAGAGATAAGACCATCGACAAAAAATGATGTCCTGGGTATGACACTAAACTGCATTTGATGGCAAGGCTCCAGTTCTGGAAATCTGGGAAGTGTGCAGTCGCCCGTTCATTGTCATTATTTCCTAGATTTACTCTAACCTGGAGTGGTAGTACCTGTTAGCATCCCATCAGTGGGTCAGATTAAAAATTATTTGTATTTGCGAGAAATATTTGATATCATATAACTGTAAATTACTTGTATCAAAAACTTAAAACTATAATTACTTACTAAGGTTATTGGTTACTTGAAACTATATGATTATTAGTACTAGACAGGAATACTTGAAACTATACAACTGTCCTACCTGTTCATTGGAGCCATAGAATACATGAGTGTCCTAATTATGACATTAAAATATTTGATGGTGAGGCTCCAATCCTGGAGCTTTGGAGAATGTGGAGTACCCCTTCATTGCTATTATTGGCAGGTTCACTCTGACACAGAGTGGTTGTACCTTTTAGGGTCCAATCTGTGTGTCAAATATGAATATTTAATCATTTTCTATACTTAAAACTATTTCACTGTGTACAACAAATGACTGATGTCAAATTGAACTCTTAGTATTACATAGCAATACTCGGAACCATTTAACTGTGTAGAAACAAATGAATAATGTTGAATAGAATTATTAGTCTTAAGTAGCCATACTTGAAACCATCTGTGTGTGAACAAATGTGTTCTAGCTTGTTTAAAATGTTACCTATAAACAATTCATTTACAAATCATATAATATATGCATAAATATTGAATAACTTTGGCATTGAATAACTTACAAGGCTTGATATTCCATAAAACCCAACCAACCAGATATTGCCACCTCACTGTATTCCATAAACCCAATCAGCTGGAGCTGTTGAATACACCAACTGCATCTCTGCAGAAGGGTAACTCCCCCTCCCCTCAAATATCTTGGGTATGACACTAAACTGCATCTGATAGTGAGGCTCCAATCCTGGAGCTTTGAAGAATGTGGAGTACCTCTCTGTTGCGATTACTCCCAAGCCCACTCTCATCTGATGTGGTTGTCGCTGTTAGGGTCCTAACTATTCTTAAAACCATTTAACTATGTGCAAACAAATGACTGATGTTATATTGAACTATTAGTATTACATAGAAATACTTGAAACCATTTAACTATGAGCTAACAAACGAGCCCTGGCTCATTTGAAAATTGTTATCTCCAAGCTATTCATCTATAAATCATATTTAATATATACATCTAAACAAGATTTGGCATTAAATAACAACTGTGTAAAATATTTGTATTGGATGGAAATACTTGATATCATTTACCCACAAAAAAACTATACAAAAAACGTAAATATAAATGTACCATGAACACAATTCCCTAACCTCTAGTTATTACACTAGACATGTTGACAAAATCAACCAATCAAAAAAGAAAAAAATTAATTCAGTAATTTCAATAACAAACAAAAAATTTTTTTTTAAATTGAACATACATTCTGTCATATCAAAAAAGTGATTTTAAATTAATATTTAGCATCTTCATTCTTTGATGTAAATTATTTTTTCTTTTTTTAATATCCCCACCAAAATCTTACAACAGATTAGAATTGTTGATTAAATTTTCTCTGCCAGAATACTTTACAAAAAGTTACAAATAATATTTGTCTCTTGATTTCTACAATTTTTTAAAGGGTGATAATTTTTTTCAAACTAATAAGAGACTATATATTTGTTACAGCTTCAGAGAAGATGTCATAGCAACATTTGTTGGTACAAATGGTGGTCTGACAATGGTATATCCAGCAAGGTGAGTTTACCTTTTACTTGTCTTTTTTAAAAAAACTTATATTTTTATTTATCATTTAATATAAAATTTGTCCAATTTATATACTAAAAAATGCAATTATTCTTATTTGTTTTGTTTTATATCTAGTGAAAAAGACAGATACCTGAAATGGCGTGATGTTTGGAAAGCTGATTATTATCAGCGAGCTTTGCGAGTTGATGATTTTGTTTATATAGCACCTTATAAAAAGGGTATGTAATTTTTTAATTTACATGAATAGTACTCTATATATTAATGTGCTTGTTTGTAACTACCTACATACCATTCATGTATTACACGTTCAATTATAAATATACATATGAGGGTAGGAAGTAAATATG